>JAUKPQ010020625.1:0-10475 GCA_032273045.1 Chloridella minuta
AAAACACTGACTTGGTTAACTTGCGTAGTATATGTCTTAACTGTGTAGAAGTAGTTAAAAAGAAAGAAGTTAATTGGAAACGAGGGGACTTACAGGTTGACCACTGAGTTTACTTGCTTATGTAACTCATCTATTGAACTATTGTTATCAATATAATAATCATATAACAGTCCTACACTACTGTACTCACTGGCATGAACCGCGTAATTTCCTAATTCTACCATAGCTTTTAGTCTTTGTTCGCTACCTTCAGGTTCATTGTTATAATCAACTGCGGCACTATACCAAACTGGGCGTTCTCCCCTGTTAACTCGCATCGTAATTCCACCTACACTTTTAATAGAGTTAACTTCATTAACAAAGCGACAATCGGTAATCACAATGTTTTCATCAGTTTGGCGTAGTTTGTTCTCTACGCTAGCTACCCAAATATCTTTATGAAAACCGTTACGGCATACTTCTGTTCCCCAATATTGTAATACCCATCGTGGCGTAATGTTCATACCCAATCTTTCACTCCACCATTCATCTTTTTGTTCTCGCCAAGCTCTGCTAGTTTTAGTAGAACCTTCTAAATATTCTCTATTCCAACCAAATACACTAGCTACTGCATCTTTAAGACTGGCAGCAAAACTGACACGCTTAAACCCGTGAAATGTGCAAAGATAGTCAGCAATTGTATCTTTGCCTGACCCAATCAATCCTGTAACTCCAATAATCATATGGTAACTCCTGTAATACATATTGTACTACAGGATAGTTGTAAAGTAAAGAGTTTAGGTTAATTATCTTCCGCCACATCTTGCTCCCATACATTTGTCTCTTCACCTTTGAGTTTATCCCAGAATCTCTTGCCGTCATCAGTCTGATCGCTACTACGTTGTACCGTGTAGCCAAGTCCTTTTGCCCAGTCATACATAATTTCAGCAATTCCTTGTCCTCGATACTCAGGTTGAACCATTAATCTATCGGCAACTAGAGTTTTTCCATTGATATTGAACATTACAATACCTAATTGTTTACCCTGTGAAGATGCATCGATTATAATTCTGCCGCCCTCTTTAAATGCTGTTAAATCTATTCCGCCAATATTGGCTGTTAGTTTTTTCTTAAATCTGTCGAAAAGACCTTCCGCCACACCTTCAACAATGAACTCTGTTGCTCTCATTTAGCCTTGTACCCAAGTTAGTGGTTGACTATAATCTACATAACGTTTTAGTTCTTCAATAAGTTCTTGTTGTAGTTGTTTAGATTCAGCTTTCATTGCCGCACCATTCAAACTTGTACCGCCACCTGGACCTGCAATACTAGCAAATTTCTCACGGGCTTCACCAATGATTCCCTTTAATATAGCAAATACCCAATCGCCAATCCAAACACCAGCACCCGGATCTTGTAACAATACTTCTTGTGTTCTTTGTACATCTGCCCAAATTAATATTCTTTCTCCGGATCCTTTTGGATCACGAACTATACGTAATACTTTGGTTACCGGGTCAAATGTATAAACTACATATCCTCCAAACATACGTGCGGCTAATTCAACATAACCAGCGTAAAAGTCATATGTTGCCATACCACCTGCATAGTTATAGTTTAACAAATATGTGTTTAGAATAGCACTACTAAACGGATCAAACGAACTGGAACTTGGTCCTGTTTCTAAACCAACTGTTCTGCGATATAAACATCTGACATTAATGAATTCTTGTGGTAGTGTATATGTATCAACATTCTTTTCTACGGTGAAAAGAGTATAGGATTCTGCTGTGGCATTTTGCGCCCGTTGACGATATACTTTGATGGCATAGTTATATGCCGCCTCATAGTGTTGAGGATCTAATTCCAAGTCAATGATACCATCACCTAGACGATATCTAATATTTTGGAATAATGCTTGTTTCAATTCATCTAGGGTTAGACCAGATGGAGTAGAAAGAATACTTGCTGTTGCTGATATTGTCATATATGTTTCCCGATATTGTATTTATCAGGAAACATTATATAATTATATACCTTTAATTTGATTCAAAGAGTTGGTTAAATGTACTGTTAGCCATTGTTAGCATTTTTTTCATACCGGAATCGGGTATTCTTAATGCATAACTTTTGCCAGTACCATTAGGACCGGGCTTATGTTCTAATTTACCATACTGTCCACCGGCTGTAATGGTTTGTCCTATATAGATTTCACCCTGTGCAATGAGTTCAGCACGACATTTTTCATATGCATCCTCTAATTCTTTTTGAATTTCTGGATTAGTCAAATCTACTACTTTACCAGTAGCATTAATATCACCTTCAAATTCATCTTTATTAATAGTGACACGATACTGTTTTTGCAATTTTTGTTTAAATGGTGTTTTATCCCACGGTGTAACTAGAATGTCATCATATGTCATTGTACCAATTGTATGCATTGCACCAGTTGAAGATTTTCTGCTTTTAACTTCAATTCCAATACCGGGCATATCAACTGTACCATTTTGATCTATGGGATAACCTTGTCGTATCATTTCTTGTTCAAGGATTTTACCATTTCTACCATCATTAACTTTATCAGGATCTGCAAAATCTATATTAGATAGATTTACTTTGAGAGATTTAATTTTTGCTTTCATATATCACCTTCTTTACGATTTTCACTATAATGTGCATCAAATTTCCCACCGGGATAGCGAGATTCTAATTTACGCACGTTCTCATCGATAACGTCATTTGGGTCAAGATTCAATGCTCTACAAGCATTAATCCAATACCACATAACATCACCTAACTCACGCTTTAAGTGAAACACTTCAGCATCAGTTAATGGTTTACCCTGAAAAAACATCTTTTTGGGCACTTCAATGAATTCTCCACCTTCAGCCGCTAATCCAAGACAAGCGGTTAATAACAACGGGACATTGATATCAGGACCATGTACTCCGTCACCGATATAATTCCCATCAAGTTCATCACAACGATCCATAAATGTAGTTAAGTCATTACTTGCTTTGCTTGTAACGGCTTCTACAAAATCTTTATATCTATTCAAATCAATATTCATACTAAATCCTTAAACATTTGCTTCCTACCGTCTTCTCCTACTAGCATGTCAAATAATTCTCGTACACGCTGTAGCATAGCACAATTAAACATAAGCAAATCACGCCTGTCATCACACATCATAATTTGTTGATCTATTGGCTTAATTAGTTCTTCCATACGTTCTTGTATATCGCTCATTAAAACGCTTTCAAAATAATCATATGTTCATTAAATCTACCATTGGGTGTAGTAGATACTGCTTTAATATCTTTAAAATACTTACGAGCGGCTGGCTTGCTACCCATAACTTCTTTAATCTGTTCAGCCGGTTTACGTAGTGTTTTAACTTCACTTTGTGCAGAGTCAAAACCTAACAATGTACTACCTTTAACAGTAAACGTTTTGCTATAATCATCAGCAATATAATGATGTAGCTTACGCTTTGCTGTATCATATACCCATGCTTCACTGGCTCCATGCAGTTTAATCGGACTGATACTCATTAAATCAAGTTTACTTGCAGTATCTTTAAATGTTTTAAGATACTTAAGTTTTGCTACTTGTTTCTCAACAGGTACAGCTTTACGAGCCCTAGGAGCTTTTGCGGCTTTCTTAACACTAATGTAACTGTTTAGATCACTGATAACCAATTCAATAAACTTCACAATATTTTTCAATTGTGTTTTAGTTAGATGTTGATAACCTTGCACCAATTGTGCATCCGTACCTTTCAATACTTCTTCAATTTCATTTAGTTTCTTTTTCCATACTTCGGTTAAGATACTGATATGTTGTGGCATCACATTCTTTTTAGCAACTTCATCCATTGGTCTTAATGTATGTTTTGATCCGGCGCCTGATGTAATATATTCATCAAACAACCCTTCAAGTTCACCTGCCGCTTCACGTGCTTTATCTTTTAGAATATCCTGAATGTTAGGTCTTGTAGGAGTATCAGGTACAATAGCTTCTATTACTTGAGGCTTATTAATTGTTTCCAATAAACGTTTGATTTCATTTTGTAGTGTATCTGATTCTGTTTCAGACAGTTCTAGACCACGCAATTCCATACGTGCTAACCAGCATAAAGTATTGATACATTCTTTCTCATCAATCTTCCGCATGATTTTAGCCTCTTGCGGTCTTTCACGTAGGTCTAAGTATTGTGCTAAAAATTCTTTAGCATCTTTCTTACCATAGAAACGACCATACCATGTGAAACTACGCATAAGTGCTACTCGGCGTCTATCTTCATCGGGTTGTACGGCAAACATAGGTTCAGGGCCTAAATATTCTGTATCCGGGTCTCTAGGGTTAAGAGTCTTAACCTGTGAATAATCACTAGCTTTAATGATTTTCGTTGAGGGTTTACGTGTTGCCATTAAGTTCTCCTAAATTTATAGCGCATTCATGTATTATAGCAGATTTCACAATTACTGTCAACCGTGTGATTTGCCCATATTTAGTCTATTTACTGAACCGTTCGTAAACGATAAATAATAGATATGCCTAGATTATCATTATATCACCCGACTAAATCAAACGATTACCGTTTCTTTGATAGAACAATATCAGAGATGTTTACTGTTGGCTCCACTGATTTATATATTCACAAATACTTAGGTCCTACCGATCAGGGTGCAAGTATTGATTATACCCAACCACAATATGACGCATTAGATCCTACTAATATACAGGATTTACTATTTTTAGAGAATAGAGATAGGACATATGATCCTAATATTTATAGATTACGTGGACATTATAATGTACAGAATTTAGACTTTGATTTAAGCCAATTTGGATTATTCTTAAATAACGACATTATTTTTATTACTATACATTATAATGATATGATTGATTTAATTGGTCGTAAGTTAATGGTCGGTGATGTATTAGAATTACCTCACTTATTAGATTATAATCCATTAAAAGAAACTATACCAACTGCATTAAAAAGATTTTATCAAATAACAGATGGTAATTTTGCCAGTGAAGGATTTAGTCCTACATGGTATCCACATTTATGGCGTATTAAATGTGAACCATTAGTTGATAGTGAAGAATTTAGTCAGATATTAGCTGAACCAATTGACCAAGATAATTATTTAGGATTATGGGATAAAGATAAAACATATCCACCGGGTTATGTTATTACATATGGTGATAAGAATTATATTAGTAAGATAGAAGTTCCAATTGGTATAGCACCACCTAATGCAACATATTGGGAACTTGATCCTAATCAGAATCTTAAAGATATTCTTGCTACATATAATAAAAATCTACAAATTAATAATGCTATTATTGAAGAGGCAAATAGATTAGTTCCTAAAGCAGGTTACGATAGAAGCAATTTATATATTGTTCCTACATATGGAGCATTTGAAACTAATACTGAATTATCAGGAAAATATAATCAACCTGCACCACCTATAAATGTTGTTACAAATAATAGTGGTGCACCTGTTGTAGCGACTGGTACTGTTGCAATGGTACGCAATCCTAAATTCAAAAATTCTAGTCCGGTACTTCGTATTCCTAAATCAACTATAAAAAGTATTTGGGATATGACTATAGATATGTTTATTGAACCATTGCAGGTTGCACATCAAATAAACTTAGAATCTACTGTAATAGCACCACAACGTATAGGTAATGGTTCAGGACCAGTTGAAGGTGAGACAGTATTAACATTACAACCTACAGGTCCTGTTACAGGTCCATATGGTACTGCAGATAACACTTATGCTACTGCCGATCAAAACCCAGAACTACCGGGCTTTACAGGAACACAACCATACGGACCAAATACTATGGACTATCGTGCTGATTGCGATCCTAGATTTGCTTTCATTGCACGTAGTAGCCCAAGAAGCTTTGGATATACAACAGGTTACTTAGATGGTACAGGACAAGCACCAAACGGATTCCCAACTGGTGCAGGAATTGCATTCCCACAAAATCCACAAGTTGGTGCATATTTCTTACGTACAGATTATCTACCGCAATTGTTATATCGTTGGGATGGTAGAATATGGGTTCGTATATCTAAGAATGTAAGAACGCCAACAGGATTCACAGAACAAGATTTGTCACAACAATCAAGCTTCATAAATAACAGTAATGTTACTACTACAACTAGCGGTACAGAGATACCACAAAAACAAGCTTTGTCAACTATTTTGACTATAACACCAGACTCAATACCACCGGTAATTTAACACATGGCACAATTTTTTTATGACAATCAGGTACGCAGATTTCTAATTCAATTTGGAAAAATATTTAGTAATTGGTACGTTACTAAAGGTAAAGACCCTGCAGGTAATGAAATACTTGTTCGTGTACCTGTTATGTACGGTGACTCAAGTAGACAAGCAAGTACTATCATTGCTAACAATAGTGCTAGCAATTTACCTAGTGCACCTCTAATCACTTATTACATTACTGGTTTAGAATACGATCAACGCAGAACTCAAGACCCTACATTTATTGACAAGATTCAAGTTCGTCAACGTAGTTATAATGCAGAAACTCAAAGTTATGAAACCGTTCAAGGACAGGCATTTACTGTTGAAAGATTAATGCCAGTACCCTATACATTACGTATGAGTGTAGATTTATGGACAACTAATTATAATCAAAAATTAGAATTGATTGAACAACTAGGCACACTATTCAATCCTTCATTGGAAATTCAATCTACTGATAACTTTATTGATTGGACTTCACTATCAGTTGTTTACCAAGATGGGTTAACCTTTAGTAGTAGAACTATTCCACAAGGATCTGGTAATCCTATTGACGTATTAAGTTGGAAGTTTTATATGCCTATATGGATTAGCAATGCGGCTAAACTTAAAAAGATGGGTGTTATTGAAAAGATTATTGCAAGTATATTCTCTGGTAAAGCACTTGATGACATACAGAATGATGATTTGTTATTAGGTACTAGACAGAAGATTACACCATATGGTTATAAATTATTATTGATTAATAACAGTTTACAATTATTGCCTGCTAATCAAGATTTCTATCCTGACAATCAAGATTTAGATTTACCACCTAACCCCAATACTAGTTTGTATTGGTCAAGTTTACTTAATGTGTACGGAACACTACGACCAGGTATTAGTCAGATATGGTTACAAAACCCATATATGGATACAGAAATTGTAGGTACTATTGTTCCGGATCCCAATGATGATAGATTGTTAATTTATAATATTGATCCGGATACCCTGCCTCAAAATACATTGGATCCAGTAGACAGCGTGATTAACCCATTAGTCACCGGACCATATGCAGGATTACCCGGACCAATGAATGGTGTTAGATATCTTATTGTAGAAAACATTGGATCAGATGGTGGTAGTACACCAGCATGGGGCAATTTAGTAGCCTATGCTAATGATATCATTGAATATGATATTGGTACTGGTTCTTGGTTTGTGGCATTTGATAGTGCGGTTGATACAACTGTTCAATATGTAACCAATTTAACAACTAATGTGCAATATCGATATGTTGCAGCCGAAGGATCCTGGATGAAATCTTGGGAAGGCTGGTACGGTCAGGGTGATTATAGTATTGTAATCTAATTTACTTTATGCTACAATGTCTTAGCATATGAATAATATCTCAGCAGGCGTTTTCTTTTACGCTAAAAACACACAAAGATTCTTATACTTACTTAGAACGGACAGTAAAAATCCGGGCAACTGGGGTATACCGGGAGGTAAAGTAGAAGAAAATGAAACACTACTTGAGGGTATCGATAGAGAGTGTGGTGAAGAAATTGGATACTTTCCAAAAAATGCAAAACTAGTTCCTATTCAAAAGTTTGTAAACAATACCTTTACATATCATACATTCTTTTGTGCAATTGATGAAGAATTTATCCCAGTATTAAATGAAGAACATTGTGGGTATGCTTGGGTAGGAGATAATCAATATCCTAAACCATTACATCCTGGATTGTTTAGTACAGTGAATTTTGATGTTGTGCAGAAAAAACTAAAAGCACTTACAAAAAAAGAGACCTAAGTCTCTTTTTTTATTTTAGCAATTTTGCTATTGTATCAAACCCAAGTGATCCTATCACTATGCCTGCACCCATCATCATCCATCTCCACTTTTCTAAAGCAGAAACTTTTGACCCTAGTTCTTTGTGAGCGACAAGATCCTCGTTACGCATACTATTTAGAAGTGTTCTAGTTTCTTCTGCGTTACGGTCAAGACATTCGTGCATCTCTTTAAGACTACTTTTGATTTCGCTGACATCTTGTTCAATATTTTTAACTTGAACTTGAAGTACAGCGATATCAGTTTTAGTAGTTTGCGCGGGCATGTTGATAGTTCTTGTCATTATTAAGCACTAGCAATAGTTACGATTGGGTTAGGTTGACCGTTAGCGGCGTTAGCAACGTAAGCAGTATTGAATGTAGCAATAACGTCAGGATTGACACTATATGCAACAGCAGTACCTGTACCGGCTGCAGTGCCAGTAGCAGTGAACGTAATACCTGTCATATTAGCCATAGCACCAACTGATGTCCAGTTTGTTGTACCTGCACTGTAAATTGTGTAAACAGTACCAGCAACTAATGAACCAGAAGCAACTTGTGTTGGGAACAATTCAGAGTTGTAGTCATTAATACTTGAAACATATGCTGTAGTTGGGGTAGCATCAGTAGACAAGATGTTCATTGTATTTGGTGTCAATGCTGTATTTGCTACATTAGCAGTATAGCATTGTGCCGTCAAACCTGATGTTGCACCTGTAACTAGATATTTTGTTTTGCCTTTTTGACGAACAATATAACCAGCTTCATCATTAGCATACACATATGCGGCATTGCTTGCTACAACATTTGCATTAGCAGTTAACACAACACGATTCATAATAGCATTTGGTGTACCTGTAGCGGCAGTCATCTGCACTTCAGGGCCACTTTGACTAGTAGATACTGTAAATGCGGCAGCATTAGCAATGGACTTAACAAAATATGTTGTACCTGTTACTAGAGCACCCAAATTAGCACTAAATGTAATTGGCATATCCTCTATAAGAGTTTGGGCATTACCTGAAGTTCCAATTATATTTCCTGATACTACTGTGTTTGCAACAGCTACAGTAACATTGCCGTGTGTTGCGCTTGCAAAACCCAAATTAACATAATCAGTACTACCATTAATATTAGCAACAGCAACTTGAACTGCCGCACCAGTAGCCAAATTAGCTAAATCAGTGCCTACACCTACTACAACATTACTGGTATTAACCGCTAGTGGTGTGTATAATGTACCAGTACCATTGATACCAATAGCAACTTGTGCTAATACTTGTTTACCAACAATTGCTGTATTGCCACCAACTACACCGTATGTGTTAGCATTAGTTGCCGGAAAGCCTGCACCACCGACTGGGTTATTGAAATATGCATCAACAACACCAAATGATACTTTAACTGTTTGACTAGATGTATCAGTCATTGTAGCCATAACTTGTGGTTGAACACTTAGTTGTGTAGCAGATACATCAAATGTAGTATTTGATAATATTGAATTTACATAGTATGTAACACCGGCTGTTAGACCACCGACTGTAGTAGCTACTTGGAATGGCATACCTGCGGCTACACCAGTTATAGGAGAAGTTGTTAAGTTTCCACCTGATACTGTAACGATACTGCCTGTTTGTGCTGTATCAGTAATTGTTAAGACTGCTTGAGCCTTTGCGATTTTTAGAGGACGTCCCATTTGATTTTCCTTTAATAAAATTAGCGGGTTCTAGCCGCTACGCAGTGGGTAACTGCATAAACTTGCCGAATGCAAGTGTATTATATATTTATCTAAAATATGTATTATTGAGTACCTGTATTAGCATGTGGCATACCGAGTTCAGTGATACTGAATTCAGAACCTGCACCACCACCGGTAGTAATAAATGCTACTACATTACCTTGACCACAATAAACACTATTGTAACTATCATTAGCAGAATAAATCTCTGATTGTTGTGTAGCAATTGCGTAGGGGACTCCTGCATTGTTGAAAGTGTATGCAACATTTGATAGTGCTACACCTGCATTAGCAGTTAGTGTTAAACTAGTAGCGTTTGCAATACTTGATATTATTCCTACTGTTGTTCCGGTTGTATTCCCTATCCAAGCACCGACTGACAGTTGAGTATTAAATGCTGTACCAACACCAGTGACTGTTGCACTATTAGTTGCTGCCGTTGCTGTACCTGTACCAGCTACTCTAGGATAACCTGTTGAAATGTGAACAGCTACACCTGTAGTTGATATTCTAATTTTGTCCGTAGCCATATTAGCTGATTGTTGTGATACTAAATTACCCGTATATACATATGATGCCATTTTATTTTTCCTATTATTTTAAAGTCTGCCGACTGCTACTTCAATGATACCTTCTAT
>JAUKPQ010020647.1:0-10464 GCA_032273045.1 Chloridella minuta
TAGTACTAACAAACACCACAGCATCTAACAGTACATCAACTGGAGCATTAACAGTAGTAGGCGGAGTTGGTGTAGGTGGTACAATTAATGCCGGAAATATGTACAGTGGTGGAAGCCTAGTACTTACCACAAGTAACGTTAACAGTTATGTAACTGCTGGTGTTAGTAGCATAGTTGCAGGTACTGATACTGCAATTAGTTCTTCTACCGGCGCAGTAACTATTTGGAATAATAGTACATTACAAACAGTCACTGGACGGGGTTCTACTACCAACGTTGCAATTAGCATTACAAATACAACAAGTTCGACATCAACTACTACAGGTGCATTAACTGTAACTGGTGGAGTTGGTATACAAGGTAGCGTATATGCTGGAGCAATGTATGATACTGGCAATAGAGTTGTAACTAACGTTACTCCTAGTGGTTCAACCTACATTGGTATTAGTAATTTAGTTTCAACTGGTACTTCTACTAGTTTTACTATTACTAACTTAGGTGTAACTAGTTTAACTGGTACTACTTATTTGGCAGTTAGCACAAGTACAGGAAATATAACACTAACCAACTTAGGCGTTCAAACATTAACAGCCGGGACCGACACCGTTGTGAGTGCAAATACCGGTACTGTGACTGTTTGGAATAATAGTACATTACAAACAGTAACTGGTAGAGGTGCTAGTACAAATAATGCCGTAAGCATTACAAATACAACAAGTGCTACTTCAACTGCGACTGGAGCATTAACAGTAGTAGGTGGAGTTGGAATTGGCGGCAATTTATATGTTGGCGGAACTTTATATGCAACTATATCAGGTAGTGTTACTACTGCTACTAACCTAGCAGGAGGCACACAAGGTCAGGTTCCTTTCCAAACAGCCACAGGTGTTACCAGTTTCTTTGGTCCCGGAACAGCCGGAAATGTATTAGTAAGTAATGGCACAAGTGCTCCTACCTATAACAACACATTAACGTTAGCCAGTACATCATCTAGCACTGGTACATCTACTGGTGCGCTACAAGTACGTGGCGGTGTTGGCGTTGCCGGCAGTGTCTACGTTGGTAGCAGAGTAGGATTTGTTAATACAGCGGGCAATGCCAGTGTTGTTTATCAATTCTATAACACTGCTACAAATAGTTTAGACACGGTATTTGGCTAATGGCAACAATAACTAAATTATTTCCTACTGGCATACTTCAAACAGCAGTAGAATTAGATGAAATAACTCTATCTGCAGGAACGACAACAGGCAGCGCACAATTCAGTGGTAGTAATTATTTGACTGTACCTAACAATGTGGCATTGAATCCGGGCACAGGAAACTTCACAATAGAATTTTGGATCTACTTAAATTCAGCAACGGCCAATGCAAGTCTTTACCGTGGCCAGAGCGGTGGCGCTGACATATTTATGAACGGGTCTAGTAAGTTGTCATTTGGGCAGGCAGGCATCTCAACTCTTATTGTTGACACTGCTAATATGACCACAGGAGCATGGGTGCATGTTGCAGCCGTTAAGAATGGCGGCTCGATTACATTGTATAAGAATGGTGCTGTTGTTGGCTCAACAGGATCTGCACCTAATTTTGTAACAAGTACGATAACTTATATTGGCTCAAACGGTACTTGGTATGTTAATGGTAGGATTACTAATCTGCGGGTGGTTATTGGGTCAGCAGTTTACACTGGCGCATTTACTCCACCTACAAGTCCGTTAACTGCTATATCAGGAACACAATTATTATTGTTAGAAGATAGCAATGCTAATTTATTAAAAGATAGCAGTTCTAATAATATTACAGTAACTAATAATAACTCAGTTACATGGTCGTCGACAAGTCCAACATTTGCTTCTGGCAGCAGTCTTTCGGTAAGAATTTCGCCAACTGGCGTATATGCTGCACAGTTTGACGAAGTTAATCTAACTGTTGGAACTGCCGAACGTAGAACCAGCACCGGTACATATATGGTCAGTGGTTATTTTGATGAATATACGCTAGCTCCGGGACCTGTTGTAATTGGTAGTACTTTAAGTACAGTAAATCCAACAGTTAATGGATCAGTTACGGTGGGAACAACTAATGGCAGTCCATTTAGCCCTGCTACAAATAATTATGTTATCCCTGCTCCTAGCAGTGTTCCCCCATATAACACCGTAAGTACACCAGGAGTTGCAGGATTTAATTTTGGCACAGGTAACTTTACTATAGAGTGGTTCCAGTACGAAACTGACTCAAACAGTTTTCCTCGCCCTATTTGGTATACTAACGGCGTTAATACAGTATATTGGGGCGTGAGTATTGAAGGATCATTTTACTTCTGGACACCGTCCGGTAATGCAGTAGCGAATTCAGTTCAACTAGGAACATATAAGAATACCTGGGTACATTTTGCTGTTGTTAGATCGAGCGGATCATTAAAACTTTATAAAAATGGAACGCAGGTAGGATCTACAGTATCTAATTCAGCTAATTTAACTACTACTAGTGGAACATTACATATAGGTGGTAAACCTTACGGTTCTTTAACTAGTGAACAATTTGGCGGAAGTATTACTAGTCTGCGTATTTGTAATATTGCAGTATATACTGGTAATTTTACAATGCCGACAAGCCCATTAGCGCAAACACAGTCTGCCAATCCCTATGGTGGATCTAATACGGCTGAAATTACTACACAGTGTGTAATGCTGTTGAATCCATAAAACAATTTAGAATAAATAGAGATACTATGGCACAACTCTTAACAGGAACACGAATTTATGGTACCGGCACAGTTGACACTCAACTGTTTGTAAGCGGAACTAACTCAGCAACGTCTACAACAACCGGCGCACTACAGGTCGTGGGTGGAGTTGGGGTAGGCGGCACACTATATGCTGGCGGCGGAATTAGCGGTAACTTAATTGGCGGCAGTACAGGAGCACTAGTATATCAAAGCAGTACATCTACTACAGCGTTTTTAACTGTAGGCAGTAGCGGGCAAGTTTTATCTGTAAATAGTGGCGTTCCTACCTGGACATCAATTGGTTCATTAACTGCTGGCCAGGCTACTACTGCTACTAACCTAGCAGGAGGCACTGCTGGACAAATACCATACCAAACAAGTCCAGGACAAACAAGTTTCTTTGGTGCAGGAACAACTGGCAGTGTATTAGTAAGTTATGGATCTGCTGGTACTCCTACATTTCAAAATACATTAACGCTGGCAGGAACAACGGCTGCATCATCAACTGCTACAGGTGCTTTACAAGTTGTTGGTGGTGTTGGCATAGGTGGTGCATTATATGTAGGCGGCAATTCTAATATAATAGGTAATGAAATTATAACAGGTGATCTTGCTGTCAATGGCGGCGACATTAC
This sequence comes from Chloridella minuta, assembly GCA_032273045.1. Lineage (NCBI taxonomy): Eukaryota > Xanthophyceae > Mischococcales > Pleurochloridaceae > Chloridella > Chloridella minuta. The sequence goes on from JAUKPQ010020647.1 coordinate 3,363, forward strand.
TACTAATCAATCATCATTTAATTTAATTTATACAACTGCAACTACAGTTAACTTTGCTGGCGGCGCAACTACCCTTAACATGGGCGCAAGTTTATCAGGATCAACTAACGTTAGGAATAATTTAGTTGTATCAGGAAACTTAACAATACAAGGTACTACAACTATTGTTGACAGTACTGTGACTAACATCGCTGATCCTATTATTACACTAGGAGGAGGCTCTTCAAATTCTGCGCCTACTGCTGACGACAACAAAGACCGCGGTATTGCATTTAAATATGTTAATAACGCAGGGTCAACTAGCACGGGATTTTTTGGTTACAAAGATAGTACTGGATTTTTTACTTATGTTGCCACTGCTACAATTACTAATGAAGTAATTACTGGCACTAAGGGAGCAATAGATGTTAACCTAGCCGGTGGCACTGCAATGTCACTAGTGTACCAAAGTGCGGCAAACACAACCCAATTTTTAGATGCTGGCAGCAGCGGCCAAGTTTTACAAACTAACGGTACAGGCAGTGCGCCTACGTGGGTTGCGACTAGTAGCCTCGGTGCGGGTAGTGCAACCTATGCCGACAGTGTTAGAACAATTCGTTCAACTTCTAATGCTACGTTCTATCCAACATTTGTAGACAGTGACAATGCCAGTAATACTTATGAGTCAGTTTATACAACAAGTAGTTTCAGTATTAATGCTGCGACTGGATTAGTTACTATTTCTGGTGCTAGTGGAGACGGTACTCCTATTCTTAGAGTAACTGGAACAACTGCTCCTGCTTCTGGATTTAACTGGGCTGGATCTTTTATGAATTCCAGCCTTACTACAAGTAAGAACACTGTTATTTTGATTGGTCAAGCAGAATCAACTAAGAATTCCGGTTATATAGGCTTTAACTACGCAGGATCTTCAGGATCAAACAGCAGTTTTATGACCATTGGTATATATGCTAACGATAATATATTAAATGTCACTGGTGCTGGCTATGTAGGTATTGGAACAACTAATCCAGGTAGGACATTAGACGTTAACGGCAGTATTAAAACCAACGCCAGTATCTATTCAGACACATACTATGATCAGAACGGTGGATCGGGTATGACTTTTGGAGGTGGTGGCGGAACAATTTTAATGAGAACAGTAGGTTCCATTCAGTTCCAAACAAGCCCATCTGCATTAGGAACTGAACGGTTACGTATCACTGCCAACGGTGGTATTGCATTTGGCGGCGCAACAAATTATGGTACAAGTGGTCAAATTCTACAAAGTAACGGAGATGCGGCCCCAACGTGGATTAACGCAAGTGCATTAACCAGCGGAAATTCAACTACCGCCACTAACGCTGATGCTTTAAAAACAATAGCATCAACTACAAATGCGAATTTTTATCCATCGTTTGTTGACAGTAATAATTCTACGGCGGCATATGAAGCACATTATACAACTAGCACCTTTGCAATTAACCCTGCAACAGGCGCAGTGAGTATAAACGGTGTTGGCGGAACTGCTCTTAATCTTAGTGTACCATCTAGCGCCACTGACAGATATTTCCTTAACGGAACAGCCGCAGTAAACTCGTTTAGCATTTATGATAATAGTAATACTCCGTACATAAACAGTTATGCTAGTATGGCGTTCCGTGCTAACCAAATTGGCGGCACCGGTGGCCATTTTTACTTTAGTGGCGGAAATGTAATGATTGGTTCTGGGACACCAGGCGCCCCGTTATCATTTACAGATGCTACTGGTGTAAAGATTCAATTAAATGCCAACGCAGGAAACTATTACACTCTTGAAAAGCAGGCAGCAGTTAATAGCGGTGACAGCATGTTCAAATACAATGCTGGTCAAACTTCGGCAGGTGAGCACGGATTCTATAGTGGTGGTACACTACGAGTTTTAATTAATGCTACTGGTAGTGTAGGTATTGCTACTTCAGCCCCAACTGCAAAATTACATGTAGTGGGTAATACAATTATAAGCGGTAACGCAGTAATTGGCGCAACTACTACAACTAACAAATTTGAAGTTGTTGGTACCGCTGGTCAACTATTCAGTGTAAGTGATAGTTTTACAGGCACAATATTTGCCGCCAGTGATGTGTCTGGTATCCCTAGCATTGAAGTATTAGATACTGGATTGGTTAAATTAGCACAGTACAGCGGCCAAGTAGCAATTAGTACAAGTACTATACAAACTAATATGGGTCTAACTGTTAACACAGCAACCTATATTACATCTTTAGGTGTAGGTACTGTGGCCAGCGGCACACTAGGTGAAATTCGTGCAGCCAACGAAATTACAGCATACTATAGTTCTGATGCAAGATTAAAAGAAAATGTTAAAGTAATTGAAAATCCAATAACTATCATTGATCAGATCAGAGGTGTTTATTTTGATTGGACAGATGAGCACATGGCCAGTCGTGGAGGCGAAGATGGTTATTTTGTACGTAAACACGATATGGGAGTTATTGCTCAAGAAGTTCAAGCAGTACTACCAGAACTTGTTGGTACTAGAGCAGACGGTTATCTAGCAGTGAAGTATGAAAAACTAGTTCCATTACTAATTGAAGCAATCAAAGAACAACAAAAAACTATTAGTGTTTTAATTGAAGATTTAGACACCATTAAAGAATTTATTAATGATCTTAAAAATAAAAATGGAATTTAACTATCATGGCAACTACTTACGGAGTTTCTGAGTCTTGGGTAAATTCGTCAAAAACAAATTCAATTGCAGGACTTATAAGTTCAAATTTAAACTATGCAGTTGATGTTAACAGGACATTATCATATCCTGGCTACGGCACAACATTAAGTGATTTACAAGGTTCCATTGCAGGAACCCTTACTAACGGCCCTACATTTTCTTCTAGTAACGGTGTTAAATTTTTAAGTTTTGACGGAACAAATGATTACGTTGCACTCACTGATTTTACATTACCAACTGTGTGCAGTGTATATTTCTCAATACGTACTACATCTGCGGCACAGATGGCATTATTCTCACACTGGAGTGGCGGCCCAGTTACTGTCGGCTATGGATTAACTGGCGGGAAATTACAATATCTTCAATACGACGGACAATGGAATTATTATGCAAGTACCGGAGTATCAGTTAACACAGGCAATTGGATGCACCTTGCTTTTATACGAACAAGTTCTACTAACATGGTCATGTATGTAAATGGGGTACAGGATTATGTATTGAATGTAACATCGCCTCGCTATTTAGGCGGAGGAAGCATGGGCAGTATTGGGATATACTGGGGTTGGGGATATTTTCAAGGAGATTTTGGAGCCATGCAAGTTTATAATAACATAGCACATTCGGCCTCTGAAGTTAGCCAACAATATCAAACAGCACACGCAAAAAGGTACGGAAGATAATGGCGTTAGTTCATTCACCTAAAGTAGCCACAGATGGGTTGGTATTTTACTATGATATGTCAAATATCCAGAAGTCATGGAAAGGCAAACCTGCTACCAACACCTGTAGTTTTGGAACATATGACTATGGCTACAATTCTACAAAAATTAGCAATGCTACGCCACCTGTTCCGCCGCCTGTGACAGGATATCCTATATATAAAATTACATCCACTGACGGAAATGATGCCCAACAAATTTTATATACTGCTACTGTTGATCAAGTAAACGGAGGAACATACACACATTCTGCTTATGTGTATTTAGAATCCGGCACATGGGTAAGTGCAGGACAGCATTGGAACCCTTGGGATTACGGAACACCACAATATATACCTAAAGGTGTATGGACTCGAATTGAAGACCCTGTTACTAATTCTGGTAGTAATTACGGAAACGTGGCATTATGTTATAACACAAACGGCGCTGTATATGTTACAGGAAGTCAATACGAAATAGGAAGTTTTGCATCCCCGTTAGTAAATGGTACACGGTCAAACACACAGGCTATTGTAGATTTAATTAGCAACAATACTTTCACTGCGAGTAATTTAACTTATAACAGCGACAATACTTTTAGTTTTAACGGTAGTACGAGTCTAATAAGTTTGCCATCTTTAAATTTACAGCGCAATTTTACTTTAGAGTGTTGGGTGAAATTAACTAGTGCAGGAACAAGTGTTGGATTTTTTGGTCAAGGGCCACTTGCAACAAACCAAGGATTGCACATTGGATGGTTTCCTGGTCGTGGACTATTGTTTGGAATGTATTCCAACGATTTAGAATGCCCTTCGTATAGTATGACTTACAATACCTGGCATCATTTTGTTTATACATATAACAATACCACATATTTTAGACAAACATTTGCAGACGGAGTTTTAGTAGCCAGCGGCACGTTGAGCCCTTATACTGGATCAGGACAATTTAATATTGGTGCTATTTTTAGTTCTGCAACTACACCGTTTGTAGGAGATTTTGCAGTAGCAAAATGCTATAGTCGAGTATTGTCCGCTACTGAAGTCCAAGATAATTTTAACGCATTTAGAGGAAGATACGGACTATGAGCGGCTTTGCAGGACCGAATAATAGAAATTGTAGAACTGCAAGTGATTTGCTTGCAGCCTATCCATTCCTTAGTGGTAAAGACAACTATTATTGTTTATATCCTCAAGGTCCAACGGGACTAGGTCAAATCGTTTGGTGTGATATGACAACTGACGGTGGCGGCTGGATGATGATTGCTAGAAGTCACCCAACAACTGTAAATTATAATGGTCAAAATTGGGGATGGCGTGGCGGACCAATTGGTTCTATACGAGATTTTTCCCAAGCGTATCAAGCAGGTTGGTGGACATATTGGAACGGTAATTCTACGTTTACAAATTTTATATACGGAAACAGAAATAATATTAATGATAATACATGGGGCCCATTCATATATAAAAGATCCGGGCTTGACTATACTACATGTACTACCAGTGATACACAACAGGGAGCAACTTATACAACTCTAAAATCTAATGCCAGTGTCTACGGTGACACTGGTACTCCTGGTATGCAAACTGCCATAGGATTTCCCATAACAGGTACATCAAGTAATCTATATTATATGCGTGACTGCTGTGGATTTGCTGGCTACGGGGGGTTTGCTACAAACATGACAACAACATACTGTGGTGCAACTTTTTACTATGCTGGTCCTTGGTGTGGAGGAACGTCAACTGACGGCAGCGGCAACTTTTTAAATGGAACATACGTTGCTAATGGATTAACATTTGGCGGTACCTCACAATATATGATAATGGTAAAATAATGATATACAACTTTTTTATTCTAACAACTGAAGGATTAAAATCCGCAAATGTAGACAGTAATCACGATTTTAATTGTGCTCCTTTTGGCGGTGTACCTTACAGAGTTGTTTCTTCTTGTGACTGTGATCCTCCTGTAATAGAAGACTTTTGGAGATGTATTGATGAAGTTTTATCTAAAAATCAACTAACTTCTGTTAATTTTATAAGAGCAATTAGAGCAGAATCTGGAAATACAGTGTACGGAGAAATAATAACTCACTCCGCCGAACACACAATAAACTAGGTTTGAAATCTAATAAATAGAGTATAACCACTTTCTATGGAGTAAGGAAAATTGGCCGTTAAATAACGGGCCGCAAGAGAAATTATGGCAACATTACCAGCAACAGGATCGCAGATATCGTTCGGACAAGTTAACAGGGTGTTTACAGGTAACACCCCGGGTGCTGCCGGCAATGCTCCATCCGGTGGACAAAATATCAAGCTAAGCGCAGTTTTAGGCGCAAATGCTACGTACCACCCAACAGATAGCACAATTGCTGCCGGTACTGCTATTAGGTTCTCGTATACATTCGGCGGCAAAACCGGATCTTACTCTTAATATGAAAACAACACAAATTAAAAACGTATTACCTAAGTTAAGTACAAGCCCAAGTAAATGGGAATTAGATTCAGTAATATACTATGATCGAAATTCAAATGCTACGACGCTGGCCGCTTTCTTAAGTAGAATACAGGATTTACAGGCTTTAGAAGACAAAGCCAATAATAGCGAACAGCAAGAACTTGAATATCTAGTCGAATTGCTTGATGACTTAGATGAAGACGAGTGCTTAGAACTGGCAAATCAAACAGATGACGAATTAAGAGAATCATTTATTGAAGATTTGGCTAGGACTAGTGCTATTGAAATTTTAACTGGTGGAAAAATAAACTTCGAAACCATGAATACCGCTTGCAAATTATCCCCTACTGACTTTATACTATGTGCTAAACGTACTCAAGATTTAATCAATGCTATCCAAGGATTGGTTATCAAGGGTGAAACACTTAGTATGGATGTCGCAGGCACATGAAAAAACAATCAGTATTCTCATCAAGTAGTTGGTCAAGTAAAAAGGGTAAATTAGCAGTTCTTATTCCTACACGGGATACTCTGCATTCTGCCCATGCACTTGCACTTGTTGAACTAGTTAAGTTTAATACGATGAATGACATCGACACTCATGTGTTCATGGATGCTAGCACTGTATTGCTTACACAACGAGAACGTCTTGCCACTGCCGCAGTTGAATTAGGTGCAGATTATGCCCTATGGTTAGACAGCGATATAGTATTCCCTGCAACTACAGCAGTTAGATTATTGAAACATAATGAACCAGTAGTGGCCGCAAACTATGTCCGTCGACAAAAACCTTACAAAGGTGTTGCCTACGAAACCATTGGCGACTGGGAAAATCCTTTACCGTTTGATGTACAGGATGATCTAGTACCTATTGAAGGTATTGGCATGGGATGTATTTTAACCAAAGTTAGCATTTTTGAAGAACTTAGCAAGCCCTGGTTCGACTTCCAGTGGAGTCCTGAATCTAATGACTTCTTGGGCGAAGACATGTATCTATGTCAAAAGATTAATGCTGCTGGATATACCATCAAAGTTGATACAGCATTAAGTCAAGAATTGCATCATCTTGGCACCTATGCATTTAATTCAGATCTATTAGATTAAATCTAATAACAATTCTAATTTTGCTCTAATAATTTTATTTGTAAAAGAGTTTTTAACACCCTGGTGCAAGGGTTTAGGATAGTTTTCGTAATCACACCATGCATATCCGCTATGCTCGGCATTT
>JAUKPQ010020658.1:0-10461 GCA_032273045.1 Chloridella minuta
CTGTTTCATTATTATACGCCTGCTCCGCCAGCGATTTCGCCAGTGTTCTTGATGCGCAATGGAATGTAAATAAATTCGATTGCCTTGACAGGTTCAATAGCAATATCAACCCACAGTTCGTTTCTGTCAATTCGAGCAGGAGTATTGTTACTGCCATCACAAACTACCAGGTAGTCATAGATAGCTCGTTTAGCAACCAAGTCAATCATCAAGCTGTTGCAAGTATTAGTGACCTCATTGCGTGTGATTTGATCATTTGGTTCAAACAAGTACAATTTACCAATCTCTTCCAGGCGTCCACGCAAGAAGCAAATCAGGCGTGCCACGTTGATACGATCAAGTGCGGTGGTTGTTGTGGTACTGGTCTTGTTACCAAAGTTTGTAATACCAACACCAGGGATAAACGTAATTGGGTTAATGTTGCGTTCATACAGGATATCGCGAACACTTTGACTTACGCCAATTTGTTCAAACTCACCTGTTGCAGCATTGATGTAACCAATTGCGCTGGCGTTGTCAATTACACCGCGGCGTGTACCAGCTGGCGCAAACCATGGATAGCTGGCAGCATCACTGCGCAGAATTGTGCGAACCATCATGTGGCTTGGAGGTTGAACAACTGAGTTGCCACCAAGGTCGGTGGTACGGCAACTAGGATAGAACACACCGCAGTAGTTACTAGTAGCTGAGTTACCATCTTCTGTGACCAGGCCAAGTCCAAGATTGTTGGTAGCAAAAGACACCAAGCTGTTACCGTCGGGACCAAGTCTCATTGGAGTATCACCAACCACAAACAAGGTGTTGTTGCGCTCATTGCTGAGTGCAATCATGTTTGGTGTCAGTTCAGGATAAGCAGGTGTTGAAATCAAGTTGAATTGATTTTGTTCTTCACGTGCTGCTGTACTGGTGTCAATACCTGCTTTGAGTGCTTGTACAACCAACTGACGTTGTGCCAAGCGACCTGACCACATGCTGCCGTTGGTTTTGTTACCACTAGCTGTGAGCCATGTGTTTGTGTTCAACAAGTCCCAGTAAGCGCCATTGGTTGGTGCTGTGCCAGCAGTTGTATTTGCAACGCAAACATAAATGCCATTGTTGTAGTTTACAAAATCATTGTACAAGTATGCTGTAGTAGCAGAGTAGGCATCAATTGCAAACGCAGTAGATGTGGCATTGAAGTAGTTACCTTGGAAGCTCTTGACATTGTAACCTGAACGGCGTGTGTTAAATAGCAACATACCTTGTGGATACAGTGCAGGATCAGGAGCGTCAACGTCAAGGTAGTTGCTGGTTAACAAGCTAACAATGCTTGGGAACGGATCTGCTACCGGATCTGTAGTACCGTTTGGTGCCCAGCGAGCATCTGCAAACAAGATACCACTTTGTGATACCTGGTCAGTAGTGTCAACTTCTACCCACTGATCAGTTCCGCTGACTGCTTGCCAACGATATAGTTTGGGATAGTTTTCAAGATCGCTGGTGTCAATCCATAAGTCGCCGTAGGCCAGTGGCGATTCTGCTGTGTCGGTTTGTGTAACAGGAGCAGAAGCACTTATGATTGGTCCAGCTGCATTGCACAGAGTCAAGTCATAGCCACGAACATCGTTGGTCACAAGTTGATAACCTTGCCAGATTCCGTTGTCCTGAATCATAATGTCAGCATCACTTACTGAGCTGTAGTACCATAAGCGACCAGTTGCTGGATCTTGATCCGGCGCTGTATCGCTGGCAGTATATGTGAACAGTGGTGTAGTTACAAAGTTACTTAACACTAATGCAGTAGAGGTTGTGGTGCTAACTCTAACTTTAGGAGTAGTCAACCCAAACCCAGCAGCAGTCAACGGTGTGCCACCAGCTAGGTTAGGTACCAGAATTATTGTACCACCTTGGCTGTGTGTAAACACAATGTTACCAGCCGTGTTAACGCTGGCCGACACATAAGGTATTGCTGCCGCGGAAACAGCCGCAATAAAGTCTGCCACAGTTCCTGTACCACCAATGGTAGCCAATCTTGCAGGATCGGTAGTAGTTTTACCTGCTTCGGTTGCTGTTATATAAAAGCTATTGCCTACCACAAATGCTGCTGTTCCTGTAGGAGTTGTAATTCCTGTAACTTCTGTGGCACCAACTGCATATCTTTCAACTAGGTCAAAAGAGAATGTGTTAAGTGGCGTAGTAAGATAAAAACTTGAATCGTACACAGCATAAGTGGTACCAACTGGAATATTTTTTCCACCACCTGTTGGGTCCAGTGCATAAAGAGCTTGTACATCAGTTTGATATACTGGGCAATTTTGTGATACCCAAGCAGCAAGAGTGGTGCTGTATGATTTAACACTCAAGTTCATGCCGTTGTTGGCGCTGCTGATATTCTGCCATACAGAACCTGAGGGGCGGCCGCCGTCGGTATCAGTAGTTCTCCAACGTGGTTGTTGATAGCTGTATCCAGGAAAGTAGTCGGGGGCGGTATATTCACCAGCAGTAATTCCCAAAGCTGTCAGCAATGCTGCACCGTTAACTGGTCCAGCCTCGATTATAACAAAACCATTGCTGCTGAGTGTTGAGCCGTCAGTGCCGGCAGTAGAATCAGCGTACAAGTACAACTGATTTGATACGTTACGGGCTGTAACACCTGTGATAGCAGCCGCATTAATTACTGCTACTAGTCCTGCTACAGTGTTAGTAGCACCAACAGTAATCAAGTTGTTATTGATATACATAGTTGCGCCAACTGTCAGACTAACAGGAGCATTAGAACCTACTAGACTAGGCCATGATGTTTTCCAGTCATCGCTGCCAACTTGCACCCAGGTGTTTTGGTAGTTTTTGTAGTAGCCATACACATGTGGATTGATTGCTACAACTGCATAGTCACCAATGCTGCCATATGATGCTACTGGAGTATTGTCAGCGATAGGATCCGTGCCGTCGCCGCCTACAACTTCAGTGGCATCAGTGATCACTGCAGGAGTCTGGTTGGTAAATGTTGCTGTGGTTTGGTTCCACTCAAAAATACCCCAGGTGCTGATACTGGCATCTACCCAGAATGTACCATTAGATGCTGCGCCTGTGGGGCGAGTCAAACTAGCTGTGAGAGCTGTTAAATCAACGTCAACACGTTGAATATACGCACGGTTGGTAACACCCAGAGCCGAGTAAGCTGCAAGCAGACCATATTCGTTGAGTTCGTAGCCATTGATTGGAGTGCCTGTTGTGGTGTTGTAAAAGAACGGTACACCAAATGTGGCAGCCAGATCACGCTGACTAGTAATTAGATACGTTTTGTTGGCGTTGGCTGCAAGGGTACCTGCTGCTACAGTGACGCCGTCACTGGATACTTTGTTCTGTGCTGTGGCAATTACAAAGTATGGAACTGTATTGACCGCTGATGGGATATACTGACTCTCGTCAATAACTGTTACTTCTACGCCGGGGCTAACTAGGGCCATTGTTATTCTCCTAAAATTTTTATCAACTATTTGCTTGCAGATACCCGATGTACCCATGCAATCGCATACTGATATTTATTAATAAACTTTAAAAATGGCCAGGCATAAATACCTTTGTAAAGGTTTAGGAGAAAAAATATGTCTGAATACGCTGGATTCATTTATGAATGGACTAATAAAATTAATAACATGAAATACATAGGTGCTCATACTGGAAGAGAAGACGATGGTTACATAGGTGGTGGCAAGAGATTTAGAATTGCTCTTAGAGAGTGCGGCTTAGCAAATTTTGAAAGGAAGATTCTTGAGTACGTTAGCGATGTAAATAAAATCAAAGATCGTGAAAATCATTATCTTGAGCTGTTTGATGTAGTAGAAAACGATGACTACTATAACTTATCTACTAGATCATCAGGGCTTAAATTTAAAAAACCAGTTAAACAGTTAGCTCGCTCTTTATGCTGTGTTTGTGCGCAAAGACCTGTGGCTATAAATTACATCAAAGACAATATAACACATTATCGAACCAAATGCGACGCATGCTTAAAGAAAAAGAAAAACCCAAAGCCGTTTGTTCCTCGTTGGGAGGCAGCTGGTTACAAAAAGAAAATGGTCTGCGACTGTTGCGGATTCAAGGCTAGATGGTCGGCCCAAATGTTGGTATTCCATATAGATGGAAATTTAGCGCATAACGAATCTAAGAATCTACGTAGTGTTTGTAAAAATTGTGAAATTAATCTAAAGAGAACAGATTCTATTTGGCGTACAGGTGACTTGGAGCCAGATCTTTAATAACTGTAAACTCAAAACTTTGGCGTATCAACTAATTTTCTAACCTGTTCATACAAGTGATCTAGGGTAGAATTGTTGTCCAGAACAGCATCAAACTTGGTGCCTGCCCAAGCATATTCGCTGGCATGCACTTGAGCACGTTCTAGTTTGCCTTTGCTGATGCTCCAGCTAGAGTTGCCGTCGGGACCACGATTTACGCTGACTGCTGCATTATACCAAGCAGGTTCGGGTCCACGGGTCACACGCACCACAATACCACCTGCGGCCTTGATTGACTTGATTTCGTTGGGAAATCTGCAATCACTGATAACAATGTCGTCTGTTGAGTTACGCAGTTTGTTTTCCAGGCTTGCAATCCAGATATCGTCGTGAAAGCCTTGTCGGCAAACTTCTGTGCCCCAGTGTTGCAGCACCCAACGTGGTGTTAGTTTAGGCATTTTTAAACGTTCTGCCCACCAAAGATCCACTTGATCTCGCCACTCGCGGGCTTGCTTGGTGCGTCCTTCCAGCAGTTCTCTGTTCCATCCAAACACATGACTCACAGCGTCCTTGAGTGTGTTGGCAAAACTTTCTCTACGGAATTGATGTATGTTAACTAGATAATCTGCAATGGTGTCTTTACCGCTACCTATGAATCCCACAACTCCAATAATCATTTTAATTCCTTGACGTTTAGATGTTTTAGTGTGGCTTGAAGCATGTCAATTTGACGTCTACAATCCTCAAGAGCATGATGGCTGGTAGGAGGACGGGGTAGCTCGGGCCACAAACTATATATGGTGCGACTGTCACGGACTACGTAAAACTGCCACGGGATAGGCTTGTTGTAGCTTTTGTAGGCATGCTCAATGATATTCATATCATACGTGGGACCGTTGGCCCAGATCAATTTGCTTTGCCAGATAAACTTGGCCAATTCGTCCAAGGCCTGATCTAAAGGAATACGCCCCTGTTCGTTGAATGCTTCGTCCCGTGCTGCTGCTGGTTGGGTGGCCCACCAGTCTATGGTGCCTTGTTGGATGCTGCGGGCTTCTTGACTTTCCAGTTCAATCCTGGCATAGTAATGCCGTTCGTGATAACCTGTGCCAAGAGGATCAAAACTCTGGGCTGCAATAGTCAAAATAGTTGTGTCAGGACCAGTTCCTAGTCCCTCAATATCGATCATTAAGTCTGCCATGCGCTCAGTATAACACAGAGTGGCTCATGCCACAAGAGATAGTTTAGCCGATAACGAAGGTTAATGGTTGAGAAGCATCCACATACAGTTTGAGGTCTTCGATGCACTTGTCCATTTGGGCCTGTGCTTCTGCCTTCATTGCTGCACCATTGAGAGTGCCGCCGCCTTGTGGTCCGGCGATACTTCCAAACTTTTCACGGGCTTCACCAATGATCATTTTGCTGGCTGCTACCATGTAGTCCTTGATCCATTGTTGGATTTGGTAGTCGCCCAACAACTGGATTTCGGGCTTGAGATTGTAGGTCCACAACAGGACCACTTCACCGTAACCAGTTGGGCTGCGGATAAGTTGCAGTTTTTTGGTAACTGGATTCCAGGTGTAGTTTATAAAGCCGCCAAACATTCGAGCAGCCAATTCCACATATTGAGTATAGAAATCGTAAGTGGCCAAGCCGCCTGATTGGTTAAAGTTGATCAAGTACACATTCATTTGTGCTTGACTAAACGGATCAAAATTTGAACCAGTTGGTCCTGAGGCAATACCAAAACTACGTCGGAAAATCTGTCTAACGCTCTGCACTTCTTGTGGCAAGGTGTAGATGTTTTGCTGATTTACCAACTGCATAAAGCTGTAGCTTTCTTCGTAGGCATTGTTGGCCCGTTGGCGGTAGGTGCCAACGGTCCGTTGATATGCTGCTTCTAGGTGAGCAGGATCAAGTTCGATATCAATGATTTGATGGCCCAGTTGTAGGCGCACATACTCAAAGAGATCGGTTTTTAGCGTGATTAAATCAATAGATTGTTGTTCGACCATTAGGGGCTCCGTCCCCTATATTTAGTCTTTTACCACGCCTTCAGTATAACCAAGTTCTCAGTTCCGCGACCGTTAAACTGCGTCTCTGTAGTGGTTAGATCTTTGTAGATCTTTCTAGCAGCGGGCTTGCCAGCAGCCTGCATGGCTTTCACAATATCAGCTGGTTTGCGCACAGTTTTCTGCATGCTTTCTGCTGTGCTAAAGCCAATGATGCTGTTGCTCTTGATAGTAAACGTGCCCACATGCGAGTCCGCTACCACATGGATCAGCTTGCGCTTTTTGCTGTCATACAACCAGGCTTCGCTCTTGTCCACTAGGTTTGCAGGAGCAAGCCCTTTGATTTTGAGATCCACAATTTCTGCCTGGAACTTGAACTTTGCTGCACGTTTTTCTGGGCTGATGGCCTTGGCCTTGCGTGGCTTGCGGTCAACTTTCTTGATCTGAACGTATGCGCCGCAGTCATTGATCACTGCTTCGCAAAACTTCACAATGCCGCGCATTTGAATCTTGGTAAAGTTGCTGTAGCCTTCTGCTAACTGGGCATCCTTGCCCCCAATCACAGTTTCAAATTCTGTGAGTTTGCGTTTCCAGTCTGATGCAATTTCGTTCACCATTTGTGGTGCTACATTTTTGCCACGTATAATAGTAATAGGTTTGATGTCTGCACTCATCTTGGCACCGGACACAACAAAATCATCAAACAAACCTTCCAGCTCGCCTGCACACTCTGTGAGTTTTTCTCGTAGTCGATCCTGGATAGTTTGACGAGCAGGTGCTGTGTCTGTTTTTTCCACTTCTGCTTGTTGTTTGGTGCCTAGGGTTTCTGCCAACATGTTGTCTAGTTGAATTTGTTCTGCGTCAGTCAAGTCTAACCCCACTATGCTCATTCGGCACATCCAGCCAGTTGTCAATCGCAATGCTGAATCTGGAACACCGCGAAGCAGTCGCACATCATTCTTGCGTCCATGAGTTTCCAAATAACTCACTACCATGTCTCTGGCATCTTTTTTGCCATAAAAGTAATTGTACCAGCTAAATGCCTTGGTCAGCTGACTTACTCGATCATAAATGGGCTGTACACGCCAAGTGGGCTCATCGCCCATGAATTTGGTATCGGCGCTACGTGGGTTTAACGGACGCACAGTGGCGCGAGCTGTTTGAGCAGTGGTTTTCATGGTACTCCTTACTAATGCAGTAATTATAACACAAACAGGATTATTGGTCAACTGTTTGCGGGCAGGCAAATTTACTATAAATACAACACTATGCCAAGACTTTCAATGTGGCGTCCCAATCGGACCCGAGATTACCAATACCTAGATAAAATCATCAGCGAACGCTACACAGTGGGCGGCCTGGATATCTACGTGCATCGCTACATGGGTCCGCAAACCGGTGGTGAAGATTCGGCGTTTTCTGGCAACGGAGACGCTACTCAACCAATTTACGACACCCTGAACCCTTTGAATATTCAAGATCTGTTGCTGTTGGAAAATCGCGACAGAATATACGATCAGGACATCTATGTCATGCGCGGTGTCTACAACCATCAGGACGTGGACTTTGACCTAAGCCAATTTGGCCTGTTTCTAAACAACGATACCCTGTTCATTACCTTTCACTACAACGACATGATTGATTCATTTGGGCGCAAGCTCATGAACGGTGACGTGCTGGAAGTGCCCAACTTGAAGGATTATCATCCACTGAACAACGAGATTCCGCAACCCTTGCCCAGATACTATGTGGTGCAAGATGCTGACTATGGCACAGAAGGCATGAGTCAAACTTGGTTGCCGCATATCTGGCGTGTTAAAGCCACGCCAATGACCAACAACCAAGAGTTCAAGGACATACTCAAGCGGCCTGTGGTCAGCGAAAATATCTGGGACAACGGCAATTTCTATCCCACTGGCTGGGTTACCAATTACGGTGATGTTTATTACCGAGCACTACAAAACGTTCCGGCTGGAACAGACATCAACAATACCACCTACTGGCAAATTTACACACCACCTACACAAAGCGATGTATTCAGTACTCGTCCCAAGGACAACCAAATCAACGATGCTATTCTTACACAAGCTGACGTTGAGGTGCCACTCAGTGGGTATGCTACTGATCAATACTATGTGGCGCCAACACTGGCAGATGGCAGTCCAGCCAATCCAACCACATTGACCACAGGCGATGGCACCACTGTGGATGGCACACAGGGTGGTATGGACGTTACCCCAAGCGGCCCAGGGTATACCAAAGGTTACTTGACCGGAGATACTGTGCCAAATGGTGAGCCGGTGGTAACTGGCGTTGCCTTCCCGTTGAACCCTGTGGATGGAGATTATTGTTTGAGATTAGATTACTTCCCAAATAGATTGTTTAGATACAACTCAACTGTGAAACGCTGGGCCAAGATTGAAGATGGTGTGCGTACCAATCTCAACAACGGACCTACCAACAATACTTTACGCTCCAGCTTTGTTAACAATACATATACTACACGCACCACTGACATGGGCAACATTCCAAGTCGTCAAAGTCTCAGTGAGGCACTTAAACCAAGAGCCGACAACGGTGATCAAGGCGGTAACTTACCTCCAAGCACGCCACCCAATACCCAACCTGGACAACCATCGAGTTAACAATGCAACAATTTTTTTATGATGAGCAGCTACGCCGATTCCTACTACAATTCACCAGAATTGTCAGCAACTTTCAAATTGAATACGGCAACGAAACTGACGGTGTTAACCAAGCCGCACTGATACGTGTGCCTGTTCGCTATGGCGATGCTAGTCGCAACGCACAGGTAATCATGCAAGAAAACAGTCGTAACTCAATGCCAGCAAGTCCATTGATGACTTTCTACATTAGTAGTTTAGACTATGATCGTCCGCGCATGCAAGAGCCTTACCATGTGAGCAAAGTAAATGTGCGCCAACGCACCTATGACAGTGCAACTGACTCATTTGAGCCCACACAGGGCAATGCTTTTACTATTGAACGACTAATGCCTGTGCCTTACAAAATGGGCATCACTCTAGATATTTGGACATCAAATACCAATCAAAAAATGCAGTTGTTAGAGCAGATGTTGACCTTGTTCAACCCTAGCCTAGAAGTACAAAGTACTGATAACTTTATTGATTGGACCAGTTTGACTGTGGTAGAGCTTGAGTCAGTGTTATGGACTTCTCGCACAGTTCCAATAGGAACTGACAACCCCCTTGACATGGCCACTATCAAATTCAACATACCAATTTGGCTCAGCTCACCAATCAAGGTCAAGAAACTGGGCGTAGTAGAACGTGTAATTGCTTCCATGTACGACGCACAAGGTGATCTGAACAACGCTGTTACCAACAACGACTTGTTGTTAGGTACTAGACAAATCATCACTCCTTACAACTGGGCTGTGGTTCTTATTGGTAATAGGTTGCAATGTCTACAACAACGTAGTATTGTTGAAGAACCAGGAAACGACACATTGACTCCTACAGAAATTGTGCCTGATAGCAATTTGCTATGGACCACTGTGATTGGCACCTATGGAGTTCTTAGACCTGGTATCAGTCAAGTTAGATTGGTCCAAGCTGATGAATCAGAGGTCATTGGTACTATTGTGTTAGACCCCAACGATGATCGTTTTGTATTGTTCGATGTAGACACAGATACTGCGCCACAAAATACACTTGATCCCATTGACGCTGTGATCAATCCCTTGGCAAGTGGTCCACAAGATGGTTTGGACTCTGCCATGGAAGGACAACGTTATTTGTTAACCGAGGCCACTGGCTCCCAGGACAACTTGGCCTCGGCCACTGCTTGGGTGGGTGCCAATGGGCGACCACTAATTGCCAATGCCAACGACATTATTGAATACACCAACAACTATTGGCGAGTGGTGTTCAGAGCTGAAGGACAAGCTGGCGGCCAGTATGTCACAAACATAACTACTGGTATACAATACGAATGGAACGGTGATGCATGGGTGAAAAGTTATCAAGGGGTATATCCCGGGGGAACATGGAGTCTAGTGCTTTAAAAGCTGTAGGTGTGTGGTTTCGTAGTCGAGATACTGGAAGATACCTGTATCTGTTACGCAACGATACCAAGCATCCTGGCGCCTGGGGCTTGCCTGGTGGTAAAATTGAAACTGGTGAGACCTTACTTGGCGGCATGGAGCGCGAGTGTATTGAGGAACTGGGTTTCTTTCCTACGTATCTACG
>JAUKPQ010020669.1:0-10460 GCA_032273045.1 Chloridella minuta
GCTACACGGCTAACTAGAGCGTTACCGGATTGGATGAAAAGAGCCATAAGACATCCTTATTTGGTCGGGACTATTGGATTATAAGGCAGTGGAATTTTTCCGCTAGGGTGGCAAACAAAATCACTGTAAAACTGATTCACGATGGCATAAAAAAGGATCTTGTCTTTTTTGTCCATTTTGATCAATTCCCAAGGTCTGTTGTTAAACCATTTTCCACTTATTTCATGGGCAAAACACTTTGGTAGGTTCATAGCTTCAAAAGTGCCAGCAAACATCGGATTATCCGTTGTGCCAATCATCTTATAAAACTCTCTACGTTCTTTGCAATATAGCTTGATGTTTTCTACGTTTTTTTGCTCATATTGAACATAACGCTCACCATCAATAGCTCCAACCTTGTAATTCATGTTGGGTGTGCTAAATGTCTGCGACCATGTCCCCGATTTAACCTCGTTGAACATCTTGTCGTTTTTAATTAACGCACCTTCCATGCCAGCTTCGAGAATACCCTTTGAATAGTAATCCTCGTTTACTTTGGCTTCTTCATTGTTTAAGTTTAATTCCATGCTTTGCTCCATGATTCTCCAAAGGGAACCCTTTTGGATTCCCTTCAGAGACACTAGGATTAAGACAAGTAACGCTTGACTTGAGCCGTAGGACGGGCAGTTGTTACAACAGCACCAGTTGTCATGGCAGCCAAAACAGCCACGCCAGCAGGGTTGCGAACAATCAATGTACCTTCCATGATGTACTGATCCAAAGAAGCGTCTGCATTTGAGAACACTTCGTTGTTAGGACCAAGTTCACGCAAAGAACCCCACTGAACAACATCAGGATTCAAGAACAGAATCGATGTGTTGTCGGAACCTGTCTGATCCATAACCCATGAGTCATCGATCTGATAGGTGTAGTTGAAGTCACCTTCGTATGTACCAATCGTGTCACCCTTGTCAGCAGGGTTAAATCGGTTGATAGAACGGCTCTGAGGAATGTTGTCAGAGATAGTAGTACGCAAAGATGTTGGAACCACCATGTTGGTGATCTTGGCATTGAAGCGTTGTTCAGCAGTAGTAACCAACTGCTTGTACAGCACGGGGCTGAAAGCTTGCAATGTTACGCCACTTGAGAAGGTGAAATAACCCAAACCTGCGTTAGACAAAACACCATTGAAAGGTGTGTTTGTGTTAACAGCAGAAGTTACGTCATTGCTATCAGAAGTAGCCAAGTTCAACACTGAAGTGCCGTCTGTGTCGTTACCAGAGCGTGTGCCAGCAAAGGAGAACAAAGAACCGAATCTGCGACCAGAGTTAACAGTCGTAGAACCGGATGGTTGTGTACCAGCTTGGCCAGAGTACTTGATGGAAGCACCATCAGCACGGAGCATCTGCAACTCAACGTCAAACATGATCTCAGTCAATTGCTTGACTTCTTGATATGCTTGTGGGTCACCACCAGCTTGTTCAACGGCACGAGCTGTACCTGTAGCACCAATCACAGTCGTAAAAATCTGTGTGTAGTTGCCCAAGTTAGAACGTGTGTTGTCAGCGGCAGCAGACGCATCAACGGCAGCGCCTTCCAACTTAGCGTTCAGTGCGGGTACACGGAAATAGTCGTTAGGCCAAATGTGCAGAGTTGAATTAACTTTGCGTTTTTTGCTCATAGCCATGTTAGTAACCGGAGTGCGGTCTTTAACATAGTTAGAAACAGTCATGTCAAGGTCTTTGACAACGATATCGGTGGCATATGCGCCATTGCCGTTACCGAGGGATGTCGAGGTAATCGTGGACATAAAATTCTCCTGAATTAACGCCTCCGCTTATTAGCGGCAAGCATAGTTGCTAAAAGGTCACGAGCCGCACCCTTATCACCGCTTTGCGCTTTCCTTTGAAGTTCAACCGACTTGTCTTCAGGTGCTGTTTTGCCTCTTGCCATTGGTTTACTAGCGGCAGCTAATGAACCTCCTGCATTCTTCACTTTAGGACCTTCTCGGAATTTCATACCATCCCGAACAAGTCCCATTAGATACTCATCACTGGATACCAAATCAATGTTTGGTACGCCAGGGACAAATGATCCATTTGCACCCTTCCAATCCTTAGACAACTTATCCCGTAATTCGGTAAATGTTGCCTTGTTCGCCAATTCTTTGTCTGTAAAGCTTTGTCGGGCTTGTTCAAGCTGTTGCTTTACAACCCCACTTCGGTGATCAAAAAACTGTTGAACTTTCGGTCTATTCGCCTGAATGAACTGTGACTTTTCCTGAATCAACTCGTTGTTCTGACGCATTGCTGCTTCAGCTTCACTTCGTCTAATTTCATCAGTAGCGTTGTCGTAGATCTGCTTCCATTGCTGGTTATATTGTTGGATTTTCACTAATTCATCAGCCGCTTCTTGCAACTGAGGAACCATTGTTAATTCCAACCCTATCTGCAGACCATCTAGTTCAGCCCTGCGTTTACTTTCGTATTCTTCAAAATCTGCTTTTTCGGCTTTAAGCTTACGAGCATTTTCATGGATAGCACTTCCTTGACCAAGAATAGCAGCCGCCTTAGATACAGGAATCTCAATAAAACCGCCTTCGGCTTCCTTATTGGGAATTCTCCACATCATGTCGGGATTCTGCTCCGCAAACTCTAAGAAGTTAATTGGTTCGGTTACACCATCGGTGGCCTCATCCGTTTCCTCAGAATCTACAGTTTCTGTAGTCCCATCAATACCATCTTCAGGTTCGAGCCCCTCTTCAGGAGTCGCCTCGGGGGATTTAGCTTGCGCTTCCTCTTGTCCCGCTGGTGGTGTAACTGCTTCGGGTTGGGGATTGTTACGCCTGTTGGCGGCAATCATCCCTGCGATAGCATCTACAGGATTCACACCAGTTTGCTCAGTGGCGGTCGCATTTGCGATTACGTCTGACATATATTACCTTATTTCGTTAAAGTTTCAACATTTTTGTTGGCTACCTTACCGAGATATTCAGTTCGTTCAATAAACTCAATGAAATCTCGTACTCCGGCAACACGCTGTGCATTATCTATTCGATTAACATCGTCCTTGCTTTCTTCTAACATTTCTAGCAAGTAAAACCTGTAAAGGTTAAATAACAATGCAAAATCATCATTGCGTAAGAGCTTTTGTGCGCTCTCTCCATTTTCTATAACCAGAGTCTTCCGATTTACATGGCTCTCCTTATGACTGTCTATAACTTTTGTCCTGCGATTAAAATAATCACGGATATTCGATACCAAGCTTTTCATTGCAATCCTTAATCTACTTGTACAGAACTTAACTTGCCTCTCTTAGCTGCCAAAGCCTCAAACATATCATCTGTATCAATATCTTGAGCTTTTCTAATATTCAAAGCAGTAACTGATCCACTTTCCTCAACCTTGGCATTATTCAAAGCCACTTTAGATTGAGTTTCTTGTTGTTCAGCAGAAGGACCTTTTGCCGCTTGAGCTTGCATAATCTTAACGGCTTCTTCCATAGTAGGCAAATAAGCATCTACATCTTTAACGCCTAAAACCCGCAAAGTATCTTCAAAAGGTCTACGAACCTTAATAAACATTTCAGGCACTTCAGGTGGAATTTGCATCATTGCTTGGGCAAATTGCTGTTGTGCTTGCAGAATCATTTGTTGGCGAGTTAATCTGTTTTCCTCAGACAAGAAGCCTAAAGCCAAATCAATATTGATCATCTTGCGGTCAATAAACTCAAAGTTCTCAATTGACAAGGCATCCATAAACGGAGCGCCCTTTAAACAAGTACCTGCCAACTGTTGGATGTTGTAATCGTCAGAATACTGAATCAATGTCTTCCAAGTGATGTAAATAACATCCCGCAAGCCAATTGCACAGTTTTTAACCATTTCATCTTGGATCAACTGATTGGGACCCATGGCCAACTGAAGCTTAAAGCCTGAGTTTCCGTCTTTCATCACTTCAGGATTAAGCGTATCGCTTGGGCTGGTCATGCCAATCATGGCCATCTTGTCCGACTCAAAGCGGTTCATGGCCGATTCCACATATGCCAAGTTACCCTGCATAGGTTGGAATTCAAAGATGTGCTTGGTAGGATCAAACTTACGATCCAAAATGAACATAGCACTTACGCCACGTTGAATCTCTTCGGCATCCAAAAATTCAGGATTGACACCAATTCGAGGTGTGGAAGACTGCATGGCAAAGGACATTTCTGCCCTGCGGATTGCCGTTGCATACTCTTGAAGCGGAACCAAACGCTCACCCAAAGAGTAACCAAAGAAGTTACCTGTAATGGGTTTTGGACACATATTGGCCAAAGGAATGAAATCTACTTCCTTGGCGTACAGAATGTAGGAGCCTGAGAAGCAGCATTCAACAATCTCTTCTTCTCCGTCATTGTCAATGTCCCTGCGAATCCATGCAGTGGTCAACATAATGACTCGGCTATAGCGGTCTGCGCCTTGGGAAGCAATAACGCCTTGGCCTGGCACTGGGGTGGAGTCACGGGCATGAAGCGCCAAATCGTTTTCCAAAGCACCCGCTTGGTAAGCTCCTGCAGGACCATAAGCCGCATGGTCAGCCAACAACTCTAAGTCCACAAATGGGAATTGCGCTTTGCATTCATGGATAGTCATTGGGTCATAAAACCCCACAAAGTCTTGATCCTGAATAGTATTGATGGTTGGGTTGCAAACAAAATAGTGTTGTGCAACGTGCTTTACCCGAATGCTAGTTTCATAGCCTGTTAACTTGTACTTGGCACGATAGATGGTGTTATTGCGTAAAGCTTCCTGAAGCTCATCACCCGTAGGTTCTTGCATAGCTTCTGTCTCATCAGGAGCCATGGCTTCTTGCATAGCGCCCTGAAGATCAACGTCAATCTTACGCATATTCTGACGTTTGGCAGTTAAGCCTTTATCACCTGCCAAAGTTTCAAATGTTCGCAGTTGGTCACGAGTGCCTTCTACTTCTTTGTATTGAGTAATAGGACTACGGACGGGAGAAACCATCACAATGCCGTTTTTGTGCAGCAAGGAATCCTGTGCCCAATCCCGAATGACTTGATAAGAATCATTCTTACTGTTGAGCATATATTTGACCATCTCAGTGGCTTGACGGGCTTGATCGCCATCCATCTCACTGAATCGTTCAAACTCAAAATTGATTTTGCCGTTAGGCATCAAACACTTGGTGATAACGGCAGTAGCGTAGTCAATGCCAGGCGCAACAATGGGCTGAATGTAATCAATACCACGGATTGGTTCCGTAGAATTTGATACAGGAATATTCAGATAATGGTAATCAGTAAAACGATTGTATGTATTCTTGGACTGAGTCAGCCTTAAATAATCAACCATTTTTACATAGACTTCATGGCAAACTTGTTCGGTAAGACCACGATTGCCAGATGAACTTGCAAGATTTTCTACAATTACGTTTTGTTTATCTAGCATCTTTATATCCTTTGGACTTTACCTTCAGGCACATCAATTCGCCTAAAACTAAAGTTATTTGCCCTACTCACTACGGATTCACCATGGCCTTGAATCAAAGCTAATATGCCAATACGGGCAGAGTCAATATGATCGTCAGGATCAGAAAACTTACCCGCATCGTCAATAGCGTAATTCCGAGCCTCATCAAGAAATGCCTTGCATGACTCGTTAATCATAAAAGATTTACGTTCCATGCCCATCCGCATTATATTGATTCCATAGGCTTTGTGGTTAGTTACTTTGCCTTGATCGTTAGGTGGGTTTAATATAGCACCTGAAATACAGTTTAGTCCATAGGAATCTTCAAAAACTTCCCGAACTGATTGCTCTGTCAAAGTGTATCGACCTGCTAAACCCGCATCATGGGGTAGGGCAATAGGCACATCTCGAGTTTCCCTGTCTAGCAAATAATGCACATATTCATCCGGTGTTTCACCGCTAGGGATTGTAATTTGTTTATGGAGATAAATGATTTCTTCTACAGGATTCCTGAAAAAGAAAGAAATAACAGTAGGGTCATTCTTAATCCCCAAGTCAAAGCTAATTAAACGCTCTAGCTTTTCATTGTGTCTTAACTCAATGTCTTCAGACTTGTAGGTAGGCCATTCAAGCAATGGGAAGACCACGCCCTTGCCAACCAAAGGAATGCCATTTATACGGCAGTCTCTTTCCCAAGGCATAAAGTCTCGGGCTAATTGTTCTCGTTCTTTTTTGGGAAAAAAGGATTCTCCCCATTCGTTCTCGTAAGGGATATCGTCCCAAGTAACCCTGATGTGGGAGTAGCCGTCAATGTTGTCCCAAAACTTTCGGACAAGTCCCGATAGACCTTTAAGTGGAGTGAACGAACAGATAACTTGCCCGTTTCTAGACGCTGTACGAACAACGAGTTCTGAGAAAGTCTCATCGGGTGGCTGCTCGTCAAGAACCACGAGGTCCAACTCAAAACCCTGCAAATGCCGGACTTGTTGGGTGTAGTTGGAGAAGTAAAGTTTAGACTTTCCTCCAGACTCATGCCAAATTTCGATGGCCAAGACGTTAGCTCCATCTGTTCGGATTGACTTGTCATCAATGGACTCCCTTGGAATAGAACCCGTTCCCAACTTGTAACTTTGCTTAATATCGTCACAACCTAATAATTTGGATTGTAAAGTCTTAGCAACCTGTTCCCAAGATTCGCCTGAACACATGGCAATGATGGGCTTGTCCCATCTTACGCCTTTCCAATCTTTTGGATACCGACCTGTTAAATGGTAGGCAGTCTCATAAGTTGAAGCAATTGTTTTTCCTGCACGATTGGCGGCAATCATTCCTCTACGGGAAAACTTAGCGCCCATGTCAAAGAATTTTTTCTGATACTTAAACGGCCTAAACCATTTCAAAGTATTGAACTGCATATCTTGGGCAATTTTGTCTCTAGCAACTTTCATTGCTTTTAGCTGCTCGGCAGAAAGATTTTTAACTTGATCTTTACCGCCAGCTAATTTAACCAAGTGCTTTATCGCCCTGTCTTTGTACAGAGGAAGGATATAGTCACTGGCTTCACTTTTTGCCATAGTTATCTCGTATGGTTAACAAGATTTGAGCAGCATATGCAAGATAGTAAATCTCATCCGGCTCAAGCTTGTGCGACCCTTGAAGGTCTTTCTGCAACCACTCAAGAGTTTTACGGGCACAAACTTCAGCTTGGGATGATAATTTATTTTGGAAGATGTTTGATGGGTCTTCCATTACGCCCACGGATCAGCAATATTCTTCTGAGAAATACTTGTGATGTTGCGATCAATCAATGACCACACCCCACCACCTTTTTCACCAACCAAATATGAATACAGACCACGACCTTTTTCTGTAAAGGTTCCATCAGGTCTACGCATTAACAACTCTTCTGTACGGGGGTCAATCCAACTGTATTTCTCAGGAATGGTTTGACCATACTTGTTGACCTTTTGACCAACAGGAATTTGCTCCAATGGACCCATTACCTGATAGGTAATACATCCGTTGTCATACTTCTTAAAGTTAATGCCAACCTTCTTGTCCGACTGTGGATCAAGAGGGTGAGGCATATTGGTTGCGCCAAAGAAGTGAACCAATGAACCTTCATCAGGCAAATCAACACTACGCTTTGGAAGTGGCCTTACGGGATCGCAAGGAATTTGGTCTTTTTTGTCTACATAAGGATTGTCATCCGTAGAATACTCAGAAGGTATTTTCTTACCTTCTAGAGCATTCTTAGCGACAATGTACTGTTCTTCTTTTTTCTTACCAAGTAAGTCTAAAGAGACACCTGTTTTGT
Source organism: Chloridella minuta (assembly GCA_032273045.1). NCBI lineage: Eukaryota > Xanthophyceae > Mischococcales > Pleurochloridaceae > Chloridella > Chloridella minuta. The sequence continues at coordinate 7,770 of JAUKPQ010020669.1, forward strand.
CATAGACAAATTGAGCAAGTTCTTTTGCTGTCGGAAGGTCTTCCTTGAGCGAGTCAATATCATACGTTGCCATATTATTCCTATAAATTAAAGAGCGTAATTTTTGCTTGTGTTGCTAGGCTTAGTGAACTTGCCACTATTCTTAACTCCGTTAGTGTGTTGTGAAGACACTGTATTAACTGTGTAAGCATTGCCAACTGCTTTAGCAACTTGATCACGCCTACCATTTTCAGCGGCATGGCCAGCTAATTTATCATTGATGCCTTTAGAGACACCCTTACGCATTTGTGCGCCACCATTGATTACTGTTCCGTAGGACATATTAATCTCACTTTGTGTAAGAAGAGTTTTTGATATAGCCAGTGTTGGTAGCGCAGGTGTCATATGGTTTTGGCATAGAAGTCATAACCTTTTGACCACGACCAGCAGTTGCAGAGCCACTAGTTTTAGGAGCGCCTTGGTTGGGGCTACTGTACTTAGTACCACCGCTACCACCAACAACGGCAGTTGCGCCCAAAGGACCTGCCATGCCTGGTACGTGCTTAGAGACATTCCCTTTACGATTGGGCGCTTGAGCCATCAATGTAGGGGCATTGTTGCCAGATGTATATCCACTCATTTTGAGCCTTTCATAAAAGTACACATATATTACACGGGTTTAGACTTTACGCAAAGATTCCATGAAATCATTCAAGGCATCATCTGCATCTCCTTCATCTTCCCTAGTGACATTCTGAATATGTTCTACGGAAATGATCGGGGCACGGCTAGATTCAAACGGGGCAAGTTTATCAGCAATCTTGGCCTTGTCTTTGATATCTAGCTCATCTGACTGCATGGCATCAATCAAGACTTCCATGGCAGTTTTAAGTGGGGGCAGTCCACGAGAAGTGCGCTCATCGTTCAGTTTGTTAAACAAAGCGCCATACTCAGTAACCTTGTTGACTATGGATTTTGGGCGACCACCTGCTGCCTTTTGTGATCTAGGCACAAACGTACTCATGTCAAACTCGTCCACAACAGGAACAGTTTCTATGGCTTTAGGTTCAATCTGACCTGTCGCTAGTTTCATGGCTTTCTTTTGGGCACGTTTGGCTTTAGCGTAATCACGAGCCCTCTGTTTAATTTCTTCAGAAGTAACAGTAGAGCCTTCGGGTCTTATTTCTTCAAACATTCCATACCCTTTTCAGTTCTTATCCAAGCATATGAGCCATTCACGGCAAACCCACGTTTCTTGTGGATTTTCATAAACCCATCATGTTCGGCACGAATAGAAGTGGAACATACCACGGGTATACCCCATTGATATGCCCACAGTATATGTTGGTCAATCATCTCATTAATTAACCTGACACGCAAGCGAGGACTTAATTGTAGGTCAACATGGTGGAACTTGGCATTGGAAATTTCTTCATTGGCATAGGTGGTATACCCGCCCCTGTCAAACCAACAGTAGCCAAGCAGCTCATCTTGAGTTTCTGCAGGTCCTAAATAAGTATCAAACTTTCTATGTCCACGGCAGACCGCAATGAATTCTTTGCTCTTGTCAAACAGTTGGACAGTAGTAGCCACAGTAACGTGCTTGCGGAACACTGCCTTGTCTCTAGTGAGTATGCCATCAGCCTCATGTCCAAAGATTGAGTCTGCCATGTTCACAATATCGTCCACATCATGCAGTGGGTGTGCCAATGTCCATTCCATGCTATTCCTATAAAAGTGTTGGGACTCAATTTGGTCTTCGGCAAAGCAAGATGGAAAGCCAGAAAAAATCTTGCATCGACATCCTTGATCGCTGGCTTAACACCCCAACAAACAAATTGTAGTCCAAAAAAGTTTTGAGTAAAAATTTTTATACAGGAATCGTTATACAGAGTTATCCACAGCAAACACACAAGTTGTTCTATAGCAATAGGTGAAAACCCTAATAGAATGATTACGGGGCCATCATCCAGCCCTTGGGAAGGCAGGTAGCTTACCAACCCAGATAAACGTACTGAATCTATCAGTCTCTCTAGTAAGCAATGAACGGGAACACACAGGTAGAGCCCATCAGGGTTAAGTTAGATAAACAAGGTGCTACTGCTTGAAAGCTTTCTTTCTAAGTAAAAACAGTGGATGCCATAGTTCGTCCACAGTTAACCATCACACAATCCCCACCAAGACAGTTACCTAAAGAGCAGTGTTGTTTGTGTGCAACAGGAAAAGTTTTAGAGAAATTTCGGGGATGGGTGAGTGGGCCCCCCCTTTTTACAGAGCTTCCAGTGCTACCCCCCCCAGGCAGAGGGGGAGCAGCAGACTAGATGAGGGGGTGTAATACTCCAGGGTTTAAAAAGTGACTGAGCAGTCACAAAATAGACTGAGGGGGTCAGCGATCACCTTCCGATTAATTCTGAGCTAGAGATAATCACATAATCACCCGCAAACCCGCATGAATATTGGTAATAGGGGATTGGATAGGGTTTAGATAATGGCAAGCTTGAGGGGCTTATTAGGGGCATTGGTAAGGGCTTAATAATCCAATGCCTAATGATTGGCCTAATTCAAGGTCTAATCAAGATGTAAGCGGGTTTTGCCTCAAAATGAGTACCCAGGTTCTAAGGGTAAACCCTGATAGGGTTTTGGAGGGGTCTTATAGATCAACAACTTACGAGAGTTGGCACGATTCTATTATGCTATATATGTGAAGGCATC
>JAUKPQ010020680.1:0-52113 GCA_032273045.1 Chloridella minuta
TGGACACGGACAGAGATTTGTCCGTTATAATATTCATTTGATTCTAATACTTTGCGGTCGAATTGTTCACGGGCCTCAATGTACGATGTTTCTGCTTTGCTTTTACAGTAATGTAAAATCTCTCTTGTGAAGTTTTCTTTGCCTAATGTTGCTATATCTGCGGTAAGTTCCGCACTGGACCCGTAATATTCCTGCCAGTCACTATCTATTTTGCTTCTGATTTTCTTTTTCTTCTTTGTGCCGTTCTTTAACTTTACAGTCTTGTAGGTCGTTTTACTAAATTTTGCTAATTTTTTTCCAACATAGAGCCTGCCTGAGGTATTGCATGAGATAAGATAAACAAATCCTACACAATCTTCAGGCAGTTCTGTAACTATAGCACCTTTATAGTACCAAGTCATTGTTTATTTTGCCGCCTTGGCTTCCTTGCGAGCATTCTTTTCAGCAGTGATTTCATTGCGGCGGGCTTTAACGGCCTTGGCTAATTCACCTAATGCTTTACGAGCACGGGTTCCAGCAGCAGCATTACCTGCTTCGAATTTTGCATCTTCTGCTAGAAATGCTTCCATTTGATCTTTAATTTGTTGAGTTGATGACATGTTATTTTCCTTTTGTTGGCGGTCTTCCACGCCGTTTTGGCAATGCTTTTATCCTTGCCTTTTCTCTTTTTTCTTCTTTGATACCGTCTTTTACATTTTTTCTATGTTCTCTAGTTACACTAGCCGACATTTTTCGCATCTCTTTTTCTATCTCTATCATGCCTGTCATGCTTTTTCTAGCATAAACTCCATTAGTAGATGTAGGATTATTAATAAACGCTTGATGATAGTTATGTAAATCTACAAAGTGAGATATGAATCTTGAGTATAGATCCTTATATTGAATCATTAAATCATTCGACATAATCTACATCGTTACTGTAGGAGGTAAAACCATTTTCTTTGATAACTCTAAGCACATTGTTTACCCTACCTACTAACTCATCCTTGTGTGATATTAAGTATATATTCTTATTGCGTTCCCTGGCCATCTTCTTTAGAACCGCTAAGCCGGCTTCTACACCTGCTGCATCCATTCCAGCATCCATAAGTTCGTCTACGAACAGCAAATTAATACTTTGATACAATCCTTCCCAAACATCTCGGAAAGCAAAACTCATACTTAGGATCAATCTGTTACGCTCACCTCTACTTAAATTATCAAAATCTAAATCCTGTCCCAACTGAGTGATCTCGATACTTAGGTCATTTTGGAATACAACACGATGCGGTAATCCAAGTTTATCAATATAATAACTCAGGCGCTTGTTCAAGTAACTTAAATTCTGATCGATGATTTTCTTGCGGATAAAACTATCTTTGTTAGTCAACAGTTTCAATAAGAACTCTTGATGATCTTTAAGTTTAGTCAACGCATTAACTGCTTCCCAATTGATTTCTTGGATAGCGGTCTTCTTTAATTCTTGTATTTGTTCTTCATACGGATTTGATTCGTCTGCCCTTGTAGTTAAACTTTTCTCTAATCCATCTAAGTTGTTCTTATGACCCAACGCTTCTGCTTCTGTGTCGTAGAATGTTGCGGGCATACGCGGAGTATCGCCATTACCGATTTCATCTACAATCTTTGCCACGTCCTGCGATACTTTATCAAAGTATTTCATTGCTTCGCCTAGATTTAGCACAGCGGCACTGGTCATTTCTTCATGTTTATGATCGTGTAGTTCTTGCTCACACGCATGACAGATCTTATTTCCTAGACTTTCTAATTCTTTCTCATACTTTTTAACAGTTCGTTCAGCCTGCCCTAGAGCCGATTCTAGTGTTGCCTTCTGTTTATTAAGATTTCGAATCTTAACATCGTGTTCTTTCCACGCTTTGAGTTGGGCATGTGCCGCTATCTCTGCTTCAATATCAACATTTTCAAGTCGCATCATAGCACGACCTAAGTTTTCAATGTCTGCTTCTTTCTTTGTTTCCCAAGCACTGCTCTTAATACCTAAACTGTCAATGCTTTTCTGTACATTTTCGTTAGCAGCCTTGATACCTTCAATTTTAAATGACTCTTGCTGTATAAGATCCTTGCTTTCTTTGACTAAAATCTTCAATGCTTCTGCTTTTTCACTTAATAAAGTAATACCTAACAGTTGTTCGATAACTTCACGCTGATCAGCAGCCTTCATGCTCAGGAAAGGTTCTGTGTAAGTATTCAACGCTACGAGATGTTTGAACATTGTGTGGCTCATTTCTAACATCTGTTCAATGGCCTTTTGCGTTTCTCTACTGTCGCCTTGGCTATCGTCCTCGTTATCTTCTGTTTTTAGTTGACTATCGTTAACAAACAGTTTCAACACATTGGGTTTGCGACCGCGTTCAATACGATATTTGGTGTTATTCTTCTCAAACTCAACAGTAACCATCATGTTTTTACCGTTGGTTTTGTTGATCAAGTTTTCTTTCTTGATGTTAGTAAGTGCTTGCCCGTAGAGTGCATAGGATAACGCATTGACAATGGTAGTTTTACCCGTACCATTACGAGATCCTGTATCGTCTCCACCTAGATCTAAGTTACTGCCCAAGACTAGAGTAAGATGTTCTCTGTCAAAGTCCACTGCTTGGGTTTGATTGCCTACGCTAAGAAAGTTCTTAACTGTGATATTCTTAATTTTAAACATTAGAGGTTATTGTAAATTTCTAATAGGGTTGATTTGTCAAACTGTTCTGATTCGATATTGATCAATTGTTCTGTTACGATTTGATCAACGCTTTCAAACTGTGCATCTGGGTTATCGTCGATAGTACCTTCCATGTTAGTTTTATCTTGGATAAGACTGATCTCACGGATATCATAATCGCGAATGAATGTTTCTTTGATGAAGTTTGCTTCTTCGTAACTGATATCAATATCTAGATTTACTTTAAGGTGCATCTTTGACTTCATAATCGTATCGGCCCGATCAATCAAGTCACTGAGTTTAACAGTTCTATACTTAGGACAGTTGAGCCAATCAATAAAGTTAGGCTCTCCTCCCCATTCTAGTGTCATCATACCACGTTTGTCGTCCCCAGTATCTGAGAAGTTATGTGGAAAAGCGTTGCCAATATAGATTACTTGGTTATTGGTTTGACGTTTGTGGAAGTGTCCGCTGAATATGTAGTCAGGGCCGTTAAAGTCTTCTGCATGAAGTTCACCGTGATCCGGCATCTGTACCATAGCGTTCATAAAGAACTTAGGCAATTCAAAGTGTCCAAAGACATATTTGCTTTTAATGTCTTTCATAGACTTCCACTCATCACCTATTAACCAAGGTACAAGTGTGACATCATCCCGGGTCCATATACTGTCTACGACAGTGACGCCTGGAATGTGCCGACCAAAGGCACTCGAATGAATGTCACGCTTGTCTTTATAGAACAGATCATGGTTACCTGGGAACCAAAAGAACTGTTCAAATGCTGCGCCTAGTTTCTCAAGGCAGCGCAAACTGCTATCTAACGTGAATAGATTAAGACTGTTACGGTTGTGGCTCCAGTCACCCAAGAAGATTGCAGTTTCACACCCTGCAATCTTGGCTTCTTGAATAAACCAGTCTACGAATTCCTCGCAATCTCTTAAATGTGTTCCTGAATTGGATTTGAGTCCAAAATGTATATCAGTAAAACACGCTACCTTTTTAAACAATGGCATTAGTTATTCTCCTATCTACGAGTTTACATACTCTGTAGATAAAAGTCAAACATCAGTTTGCTCATCTTCTTCAATGCTAGTTTCTTCCGATTTAGGTTGCCTGAAGTGCTTGTATAGTTCTGCCTGGCGAGCAGTTTCTTCAGCATACTCTTGTTTGTATTGACGAGTCATACTAGGAGTCAATCCTGCTTCCTCTAACATATCATCTCGAATATTTTGATTCTTCTTTTCAATATTCAACACACGAGTGAATGAGTTTGTGACTGCTGCTGTATAGTATGCAAATGGATTTTCTGATTTGCTCTCATCAAACTGTAGACCGATTTGACTTAGTTGTAGGATAGCCTGTCCACGCATTTCTTCATTGTAAGTATAACCACGCCAGTTGCTACGTTGAGCATAACGTTCACTTAGTTTAATAAACATCTTGCCCAAGTTTTCTGTAATGCGTCCATGATCTTTGCTGAACTTGCCAGTTTCAATGTCGCCTTTCCAATGACTCTTACCTACGCAGATCAATTCATCTTCATCATTGAACTTCCAATGTTGATAGGGAGGAAAGTTAACTTTTTCATGACTATCTGCTGTATTCTTTAGTGTTTTCTTACGACCCGGCGCCATAGGAATATGGTCGAATGTCATGATACGGATTATGATATCAGTTTTTGCGATTGTTTTATAGTCCGCTGTACACTCAGCAAGTTTAATTTTCTTGTCTCCGGCAATTCTGGCTGCTCCGAATGTTAGTATTCCTTCTCGTTTCGCTCTGTTTCTCTTGGCTTCTGCTACAGTTCTTATATTGACTTTATCTATATTTGATAAGATTATATCGTGTTGTTGATATTTTGGATCGGTAAAACTACCAAACGAACATTTACTTTTATGTATTTCTGCTAGTAAATCTCGATTGTTTAAGTATTTTACTTTCTTCCCGGTTGGGGATATATGTGTAGTCATTATTATTGTTGCTCTCCTTGGTTGTATAACATTTTAACATGATTTGCTCAGATGTCAACCGATAATGTTATAAGGGCACTTTATTTATTGGTTAAATATACTATATAAGGAATTATAGATCATGGCAGACAATTTAGTGAACCCTGGAGCCGGGCGAGGAATACTCTCAAATACTGGTCAACCTGCTGTCTGGGCAGGCAGCGCCGGTGGCGGCCGCGGCTCAGTCAATCCGCCGTTTGTGGAATACGGGGAAAGGCAAGTTCCGGGAGTACCAGAAGGTGCAGAACGTCCATTGTCTCCGGATGTACCGTCAGTCACTGTCAATGATGCAAACGGCGTTTCAATATTTTCAGAAAGTGATACTCGAGTACGTATACGAGTTCCTTCAAAATATCTTAATATGTACACCGGCGGTGGCGGCGCGATGTCTCCGGATAAAATAGGTGGAATATTGTTTCCATACACTCCTAGCATTAGTTTTGATGTTAAAGCAGATTATGCTGCCACAAATCCGTTACATTCAAATTTTCCTATTAATTTTTATCAAAGAAGCAGCGTAGGATCAATAAACATATCCGGAAAGTTTTCTGTAGAGAACAATGAAGATGCTGAAGTTTATATATCTACTCTGCATTTATTAAAAGCATTAACTAGGATGAGATCCGGCGGCGCAGCCGTTGGTGATTCCGATAGCGGTGCACCTCCCCCTATTTGTCGCCTCAACGCATTTGGTGATGCTATGCTAAAAAATGTTCCTGTAGCAATCACAAGTTTCAGAGTAGAACTTCCTGATAGTGTGGATTATTTCATTACTGATGGAATAAATGGAACAAACTCTATTCCTGTGGTATCTACAATCGCTATTACTTGCCTACCGATGTACAGTAGAGAAGAAATGCAGAATTTCTCAGTAACAGGTTATATTAATAAAAAATATAGCAATAAAGGATATATTTAATGTATAGTAATACAAGCCCTTATTATAAAACTCCGATAGTTTACGGATATCTCGATGTTATAGAGTTTCGAGATATTCCCAACGAAAGAGATGATATACTATTTGAAGTGACTAACACATATGAAAATAGGCCCGATCTATTAGCATACGATTTATATAAGAACTCAAACTTATGGTGGGTATTTTCAGTTCGAAATAAAAGAATAATCAAAGATCCAGTGTATGATCTCAAGGCAGGTGTAAAAATTTATCTTCCTAAACTGTCTACTCTTAAATCGGTTTTAGGATTATAATATGGCAACGGCGGGATTTAGTTCACCTGGCAGAGTAAGTCCAGAACAACAAAACGCATCTGATGCAGCAGCAGCCGCAAAAAATATTCGCGGCGGGCCAATGCAGGTAAACAATAGTAAAGCAGAAGCAGCGCAGGCCGCTGCACGTACTAAACGTCAAGGGTATACTGGTCCTAACGTAGCAGGCGTAGCGTCTGGAAATACTGATAATGTTGAAAAGAAAACAGATAAATCAAGTACAACACCTGAAGATAAATTTAAAAAAGAATCTCAACAGGTAGTAGAGCAATCCGGCGAAAAAAATGTACTTAACAAATACCGATCCGTAACTTATAATTTTACAATTGCAGCACTTAACAGTTCTCACCTTAAAGATCCGGAGTCTTATAGGAATAGCGAATTAAAATTAGTTATTTTAAAGTCGGGTGGCAAAGGCAATACAGGTCTTATAGATGATACTGCCACTATTAATAAAGACCTGTCAAAGGGCAAGCCCGGCGAAAATCAAATGTCTAGAACAGCGGCGCTGTCTGGCGGAACAAACCTACGTGCTGATTTGATCAACGGATTTAATAAAGAGAGCCCGGGCAGGTTCGATATGTTTATTGAAAATGTTGAAATTGAAAGCATAATGACATTTAATGAACAGGGTAATTCTAGTTTACCAACTCAAATTAAATTTGAAGTAGTTGAACCGTATAGCATCAACGGGTTTATAGAAGCATTGCATGTTTCGTCGATTGCTGCCGGCTATCCTAGTTATCTAATGGCAAGTTTTTTACTTAAGATGGAATTTTGGGGATATCCGGATGACAAAGACCTACCTGAACCTGAATTAATCAAAGACACTGAACGATATTATGTATTTGGACTTACTGGAGTAGATGTTGATATAACTGAAAAAGGCACTAGATATAGATGTACGGCTGTGCCTTACAATGAAAGGGCATTTGGAGAGCCTAATGTAGTTAAAAAACCTATTAAGATGCAAGGTAACACCGTTAGAGAAATTCTCAACGCATTCTTCTTCAATATCAATGCTCAAGTTGCTTCTTCTGATGAAGCAGGAAAATCAGGATCGTTGAAAGATAAACATAATGTATATGAAATTAAATTTCCTGTATGGGATGATAAAAAAGGATTTATAGACGGACCACCGTCACCTATTGCTGATGCTAAATTTACTGAGATATTAAAAGATAACAAACTTTATGCAATGGTTGATCCGGGTGCTCCGGGATCTCCTAACGCATACAAACAAGACGGCGCAGCACAGCCTACACCTGCTCAACAGCAAAAACAACCGGAAAGTATAAAGTATAATCCTAAGGATAGCGTTATTCAATTTGCCGAAGGAATGACTATAAGTGATGCAATAACATCAGTTATTAAAGATAGCGAATACGTAAGAGATATTTTAAAAAATATAGGAAAGCGTCCAAATAATCCAGATCAATACGGTATGTTGGATTACTTCCTTATCAAAACAGAAATTCAAAATCTAGATATAATAGATGAAACTTCTCAAAAGCCATTCCAAAAATATATATATGTTGTAACTCCTTACAAAATACATATAAGTCGTATACCTAATTACGGTCATGACCAAATTAAAGAGGAAGAATTAAAAAAATTAAGTTTAAGAGAATACAATTACATATATACAGGGCAAAATGTAGATGTGTTAAACTTTAAACTTAATTTTAATACACTATATTTTGAAGCAGTTCCTGCGGCAATGGCTAATAAAGATCAGCCGCAAACAAAAACAGCCGCTGCTCCTAACAATGAAAATCAAGTTAAAATAAAAACACCTGATAGCACCTTAGCAACTGATGCACAGGTTAATGCTAGAGCAAATGCAAGATTAAAAAGGCAAGGTGTTCCATCGACTCCGGTAAAGGTAGTGCCAACTCCATTGCAGTCTTATGGTGGAAATGCCAGTCAGCCGTTGAGTGATCCTTACAGTGTTTTAGCAAGGAACATGCATGATGCTGTGATAAATTCTAAAGCAAGTATGCTAACAGGAGAAATGGAAATTTTAGGTGATCCGTTTTATTTGGCAACCGGCGGTATAGGTAATTATAATCCTAAACCGGATCCTGTAAAAAGAGGAGTAACTGATAAAAATGAAGCCGCTCATAACTACGGTGAATTATTGGTAAGTATAAATTTTAGGAATCCTATCGATATAAACAGTTTTGAACAGGGCGGCCTGATGCACTTTGATTCTAATAGAGTACCATTCAGTGGAGTATATAGGGTAATAAAGGTCAACAGCAGTTTCAAAGAAGGGTCGTTCAAACAAAAATTAGATATTTTAAGAATGCCCGGTCAAATATTAGATTCTAACCTACGGGCATCGGACCCTCGTGATAATTTAGATACTTCACCTAAGCCTGGATCACAGGTAGTTCCCGACGAAACCCGAGCAATGAGTCCAGAACAACGTATGGACTCTGTAACAGTTATGGCGCAGTTGAACAGAGGATTACCTAGTCAGGGATTACCGGGCGAATTGAGTAATTTTACAAATGCCACTGGTGGCTTGGGGGGATCTACCCCATCATTATTAAATCAAACATACGGACTAATTTCTAGATCCGGAACTGTTATGCCAGAAACTGCTATCGCTGGCCAAACGCTGCCTTCTATAACAGACGTATCATCTAACATACGATTAAAATCCTCTGGGTTAGTTTCTATTAGTCAAGATAGTCTGCAATCTGCTGCGCAGGTAGACTCTGCTTCTAGTATGTTGACTAACGGATTGCCAACAGATGCGGTTACCAAATCATTGAGTAATACACTTGTTGGATCTTCTCTTAATTCTTCGCTTAATATACCTAATATAGGATCTGGCATAGGCAAAGGAGCAGCCTTTAATATAACACCGATTCAAACTTTCCCTAATGGGCTCACCTCTTTAGATGTTAAACAAGGACTGAACATAAGTCCCACATCACTACCTAACAGCAGCATTAGTAACATATCGGGTATTTCAAAAGATCTAGGAGCAGGTGCTATTTCGGCAGTACAAGGCATAGGCAAAGGCGCAGGAAATCTCATTAATGGCATAGGAGATAAGATTACAGCATTGCGATCTTCTCCAATGGATCCCCAAGGAATTGCTGCTAAAGTAGGATTAGATCCTAGTCGATTATCTGGTTTAATGGGCGCAGGCTTGCAAAGTAAATTACAAGGACAAATATCAAACATAGTTAAGAATACTCCTGCTGATGTTAATTTAACACAGGCCGCCAGCGCAGGATTAGTATTAGATTATATCCCTGCAGATAAGATGAAAAATATTCCTGCCACTCCATCATATGCTACTGCTCCTATTCCAAAAGCAGATCTAGGATACGCTAAGGAAGTAGTTGCTCGCGGCGGAGTTGCCGCCCTTGAAAATTTATACGGAGTTAATAGTCCTAGCAAACTATCTACAAATTTAGTTCCTCAAGAATTGATTACGCAGGCTAACTCAGTTCCATTAGGCGCAGCATCAAATCGCCTGTCCAATTTAACAGGAGCGTACAACCAAATTGATATAAATTCAATGAAGGATAAATTAGCATCTGCAAAATCTATGATATCTGGATATACAAAGTTACCTAGCATACCCGATGCTGGTATGCTAGGATCTGTTGCTGCTAAGTTTGGTAGCAGCACATCAGGACAAAGTCCGTTAGATAAACTAGTTAGTAAAGCAAATCCCTCATCTAATCAAACCCCGTCTGATTTAAATGACTTTTACGGATAATAAAAATGGCTGAAGAAACACGATCACGTCCCCGGTTAGCCTCCCCTGGCCCTTTCCTTGCAGAAGTAACCAATCATCTTGATCCCACATATATGGGAGGATTAGAAGTTGCATTGATTAAAGGTCTACCAGGTGTAGCAGGAGAGCAAGGTGAAACTTATGTAGTTAGACATATGAGCCCTTTTGCAGGTGTTACTTCTTCTAGATACGAAGGCACCAATAGCAGCGACTTTAATGATGTACAAAAAAGTTACGGCATGTGGATGATACCACCAGACATCGGTTCCACTGTTATGGTTATTTTTATCGATGGAGATCCTAATCAAGGGTATTCAATTGGATGCATATCTGATGTATTTCAAAATCACATGATACCCGGAATCGCTGCCAGTCGTCAAGTACAGATGACAGACGAGCAACGTAGAAAATATGGAACTGATTATTTGCCAGTCGCCGAGACTCATAAAAGATCAAAAGATTTAAAAAATCCTAATCCAGAAAAATTTACTAAACCAATCCATCCTTTTGCTGATAGATTGATACAGCAAGGTTTATTATTAGATACTGTCAGAGGTGTTACTTCAAGTGGCGCCCGACGCGAGGTACCGAGCGGAGTGTTTGGAATTTCTACGCCCGGCCCTTTAGATACAAGTTCAGGAGCCAAGCGAGGAAAAATAGGATACACGGGTAATGCGCAAGCACCTGTAAGTAGGCTCGGTGGAACTACCTTTGTAATGGATGACGGTGATGTAAATGGACAAAATGAATTAGTCAGAATCCGTACACGCACCGGGCACCAGATATTAATGCATAATAGTCAAGACCTTATCTATATAGGTAATAGTCAGGGGAATACCTGGATTGAATTAACTTCAAATGGAAAAATCGATATCTATGCACACGATAGTGTTAGTATACATACAGAAAATGATTTCAATTTCCGTGCTGATAGAGATATAAACTTTGAAGCAGGCCGAAATATCAATATTAGATCCGTCCTAAATATGGAAACAAATGTAGGAGGTTACCACTACCTTGTTGTTGAAGGCGATAGAAAAATTGCTATTAAGGGCAAACATGATGAAACAGTAGGCGATACTGTTAAGGTAACAGTGGGAAATAGTTACAGCCTTGGTTCTGCTAAAGACATTAAGCAGGCTGCTGAAGGTACATTGAATCTATCATCAGAAAGCAATCTTAATATAGGAACAGCAGCGCAATTAAATCTAGGAGCCAACGGAAACATTGTTGGTAGCGGAGCACAGATACACTGGAATGGTCCGTCTGCCGGCGCACCGTCACAACCTGATACAGCCGATGTTCCTCCTCTATTACCTAAATTTAATCTACCTGACAAGCAAGTAGAATACGGGTGGAGCGATAGTAAATTTTATAATACCGGAACAATTAAAACAATTATGCAACGTGTACCAACACACGAACCTTGGCCACAGCATGAAAACATTAATCCTCCTAAGTTTGCTCCAGCAGCAACTGATGTTACACTAGGCACAGCGCCTGGCTCTGCTAGGGCAGCAGCCGGAGTTCCGCCAAATCTAGCCGCTAATACACAAGAGCCTGCTAATCAACCAGAAGTGGTACCGGGCACCTGTACACCAGAATATGCTAAAGAAATTAATGCATCTTCTGCTCAAACAGGTATATCGGCTATTAAAGCAGCCTGTGCAAAATACGGTTTAACTAGCCCGTATGCAGTAGCAGCACTATTGGGTATTGCAGGTGGCGAATGTCGTTGGAAATTAGTTGAAGAAGGTTTCAACTACAGTGCTAATAGGCTGTTAGAGGTATTTCCTAGTGTGTTTAAGGGCGATACAGCCCTTGCTCAACAATATGCAGGTAACCCTAATAATAGTCTTCCTGAGTTTCTATATGGTTCTACAACCGCCAAGGGCAAAGGCCTTGGAAATACACAGCCGGGGGATGGTGGAAAATATATAGGTAGGGGTTACATACAATTAACTGGTAGAAGTAACTATACCAAATATGGCACCATGGTAGGAAAAGATTTATTAAACAATCCGCAATTGCTAAGTGATCCTACTGTTGCCGCTGAAGTTAGCGTTAAGTATATGTTAGATAGATGCAAGGCTGATCAAAATGATCCAGGCTATGTCGAGAAAGCCATACATGCTGTTGGATTCTGCACACCTGATATCTATGCTAAAAAGAAAGGCTTTTATGAATGTTTCTTAGGGCAATTAAAAGGTGGAACACTTAGCGCAGGAAACAATGGCATTGTAACAGATAGTAGCGGCAAGCCAATTAAGACCGGTTCTTAAGGGTAATAAATATAGTATGCCTTATAAGAATATTGAAATTACTCCTGCTAATTATAGCAATCAACATACTGATAAATTAAGCCACTATTATAAAGGGTTTAGCACAGTTGATCCTACTAATAGAGGATCGAAGTTATACGATTTTGATTTGGTCAAACAAGACATATTGAATCAGTTTAATACCCGAAAAGGGCAGCGAGTAATGAATCCTAAATTTGGAACCATCGTTTGGGATCTATTGATGGAACCGCTAACATATCAGATTAAGGAACTTCTTACTAAAGACATAACAGACATATGCAATTCTGATCCAAGAGTATATCCTACAGCGATAATCATTAATGAATATCCCCAAGGCTATCTTATCGAAATACATTTATCTATGAAAGATACTAATCAATCCAGTGTATTAAAACTAGCATTTGATCAACAGGTCGGATTAACTATACAATAATCTACCCACTTAATTCCTACAATAAATACGGTATAGAACATTATGATACCATCAACTAACACCAAACTACTAGTAGCAGAGGATTGGAAAAAAGTATACCAATCTTTCCGAAATGCTGACTTTAAAAGTTACGACTTTGAAACCCTTCGTCGAACAATGATTTCGTATCTTCAGGAAAAATATCCTGAAGAATTTAATGATTATATTGATAGCAGTGAGTACATTGCACTTATTGATGTCATTGCTTATTTAGGACAAAATTTAAGTTTCCGCATTGATTTAAATGCTCGTGAGAACTTCTTAGAAACTGCGCAACGTCGTGACAGCATTTTGCGCCTTGCACAATTGATCAGTTACAATCCTAAAAGAAATGTGCCAGCCAGCGGCTTCTTGAAAGTCACTGCAATTTCTACAACAGATAGTGTCTATGATGCGAACGGTTCAAATTTAGCCAACACTACCATAGGATGGAACGACCCAACTAATTCAAATTGGTATCAGCAATTTATTAGTATAATGAATTCTGCTATGTCCAGTAATTTCGGTAGTCCTGCAAGCAAAGCAGTTATCAATTCTATATCAACTGAGCAATATAGAATCAATAGTTCAAATTCTGATGTTCCGATTTTTACTTTTTCTAAAAATATCAACGGAACATCTATGAATTTTGAAGTTGTTCCATCATCTTTTAGCGGTACCGATTACGTATATGAATCTGCGCCAACTCCTGCTAACCCATTTAGTATCATTTATAAAAACGACAACCAAGGAAGTGGCAGTGCTAATACGGGATTCTTTGCACAATTTAAACAAGGTAGTTTAAGTGTTTCTAGTTTTAGTATAGATAATCCTGTTCCTAATGAAATCGTAGGTATCAATACACCTGACATTAATGACACAGATACATGGTTGTGGCAATTGGATAATAATGGATTATTTTCAACGTTGTGGACACAGGTTTCTTCTTTAATAGGAAATAATGTCATTTACAACAGTTTGAATAAGAATCTACGTGCTATATATTCTGTAACAACTCGTGATCAAGATCAAATTGATTTAAATTTCACTGATGGAATTTTTGGAGATTTGCCTAAGGGTGATTTCAGATTCTTTTACAGACAAAGCAACGGCCTAAACTATGTTATCAAGCCTGAGCAGATGAGCGGAATCATTATTTCAATTCCTTATGTAAATGCGTTAGGTCAGAGTCATGCATTACAAATGACTCTTAGTTTAGAATATACCGTTACTAATAGTGCTGGTCCGGAAACCGATGCTAGCATTAGAACTAATGCACCGCAATCATACTATACTCAAAATAGAATGATAACAGGCGAGGACTACAATATCGCTCCGTTAACAGCGGGTTCTGATATTCTTAAAATTAAAAGTATAAACAGAGTATCCAGCGGTCTTAGCAAATATTTTGACATCTCGGATGTAAGTGGAAAATATAGTAAAACAAATATATTCGCTACGGACGGTATTCTTTATAAAGAAGAAAACGAGCACATATTTGAATTTGAATTTACAAGTAGAAATCAAGTATTGTCGGTAATTAAAAATAAATTGGATCCTGTTGTTGCGTCTCCTGGTATGCAATCATTTTACTTTGATAAGTATCCAACTGTTAGTTTAACATACCTAGGGCTCACATGGACCAGTGTTAATTCTTTAACAAACGAAACCAGAGGATTTTTTACTACAGGATCAACAGCGGCAGCAGTTGGAACCTACACTACCACTGCATTAAAATATCTAGTAAAAGACTCTATAGTAAAATTTGTACCACCTACTAACAAATATTTTGATCAAAAAAATTCTCTAAAAACTATACCTACCTCGGGAATCCCTAATGGCGGCCGTCCATATATGTGGGCTACAGTTAAGCAAGTAATAGGTGATGGATCTAATTACGGTCAAGGAACCTTAGATGACGGCACTGGTCCTGTAATTTTTTCAACAACGGTTCCTAATGGAGCCATACCACAGGAAGTTGCATATAAATTTAACAGCATTTTAAGTTATGCAGTAGAAAGCGAGATGGCAAATATCTGCATGACCCAACGAAATTTTGGTCTTACTATTGATGCATCTACAAGAGAGTGGAGTATTATTCTTAATTCTAATTTAGATATCACAAACCCATTTAGTCTATTAACTCAAAATAATGTAGAAGATATAGGAATCGATGCAAGTTGGTTAATTGCATTTGTTTGGACGGGAAAAAGTTATAAAGTGCGATATAGGACACTAGATTACATTTTTGAAAGTGATAATGAAACAGCATTTTTCAATGACTCCTCGTCTATCAATTATGATTTTACAACAAATTCAGTTATTAAAGATAAGATAACAGTTCTTTCGATCAACCCCACAGTTGAATCAAGTGCTACAGGATTAGGATACGATCATCTCTGGCAAATTGATGGTCCGATAACAGAAGTTGACGGATACGTTGATCCTCAAAAAGTTCGTGTTAGTTTTTACGATAACCCAGGTGCCGGACAAATTTTAAATATAAATTCATTTAATGAAATCGTAGAATCTCAATTTGTTTATTTTAAACAGGTAAATTCTAGCACACGCTATTCATTAACGTATGATGATATATTACCATACTCTACCGAAAACGCTGTTGATACGCAATTTAAAACAGATGGACAATTATTTTATTTTTATGATCCGTCTGTAAATGTTGTTAAGTATTGGTCAGCAACCTATCAGAAATTTATCTACACAGATCAATATTTTGGTAGGTACGGACGTTCTAACATCAAGTTCCATTATGAACACAATAGCGGAGAAGAACGCAGAATTGACCCGAGCAAATCTAATATTATCGATATCTATGTGTTAACAACTACCTACGATAATGATGTCAGAAGTTGGCTAGCAGGTAACTTGCCAAGTAAACCATTGGCACCTACTAGTCAAAGTCTAGAACAAAATTATCTTCCGACGCTATCACCTATCAAGGCAATAAGTGATGAAATAGTATTCCATCCAGTACAATATAAAATATTATTTGGATCAGCAGCCGATACTAATCTTCAAGCAAAATTTAAAGCAGTTAAAAACTCGGATAGAATTACAACTGATAATGATTTAAAAACAAGAATACTTTCAGCAATCAATGAGTTTTTCGCATTAGAAAACTGGGACTTCGGAAAGGCATTCCACTTTGGAGAGTTATCAACTTACGTGATGAATTTACTTACACCGGACATTACTAATTTTGTAATCGTACCCGTTAGTGGAAATAGTTTTGGTAGTCTTTACGAAGTAACAAGTCTCTCAAATGAATTATTCATAAGCGGCGCAACTATCTCTGATATAGAAATAATCGATGCTATTACAGCATATCAATTGAACGCATCTTCAATTACAACAACCAGCGGAATCTAAAATGGCGGATAATAAGAAATCAGTTAATCTACTTCCAGAATATTTAAAAACTGATAAGAACTCAAAATTCTTATCAGGTACACTAGACCCGCTAATACAAACTCCACAACTTGAGCGCATAGATGGATTTGTGGGATCAGTAGTAACACCTAATTACAATCCTAATACAGATTTTTACATCAAAGAAGACCTGCCTCTTAGAAGAGAATATGCACTAGAGCCTGCTTTAGTCTTTAAAGATCAATCTTCTAACATAACAGATGTAGTTGGATTTGATGACATTATTAACGAATTATCTCTTCAGGGCGGAAAAACTAACGACCTTGATAGATTATTTAGATCAAAATTTTATTCTTATGATCCGCAAGTTGACTGGGATAAACTAGTTAATTACAATCAATATTATTGGTTACCTAACGGACCTAATTCTATATTAGTTGCCGACGATGTTGATATTGACAATACTATTGTTGGACAGATTTCATATACGATGGATAACGGTTATCCATTGAGCAATGGTATGAAATTAAAATTCGTCTCTACTTCTACTACCTATAATGACAATGAATTCTATGTTGAAGGAGTAGGTAAGAGTATTAAATTGATCAACGTGAAGTTGTTAGAAGTTAATGAATCAGTCGCTACAGTATATAACGAAACATTTGACAGTGAATTATTTGATAGTTACTCGTTTGATAGTTCCAAAAAACTACCAATAACACCGGAATATATTACAATTAATAGAGCCAGCAAAGATCTAAATCCGTGGTCTCGATATAATAGATGGTTCC
Organism: Chloridella minuta; assembly: GCA_032273045.1. NCBI lineage: Eukaryota > Xanthophyceae > Mischococcales > Pleurochloridaceae > Chloridella > Chloridella minuta. The sequence goes on from JAUKPQ010020680.1 coordinate 16,609, forward strand.
ATGGTGATATTTTACGCATCACTGCTGAAATTAATAATCTTGCATCTGTCGTATACCCTTTAGATTCTAGGGCCAAGAGACCAATTATCGAATTTAAATCTGGAATACAACTTTATAATTTTGGTAAAGTTGGAATTAAAAATGTCGATGTGATCGACACCGACACTATAGATGCATTTGCTGATGTAGATGGAACCATTGGATATTATAGTGATGGTGTATTATTAGAGCACGGCGCTCGAGTAATTTTTAATGCTGATCCATTGCTTGCTGGAAAAATTTATAATGTAAACTATGACATTACTACTAATCCTGCTACTCTTAGATTGGTGGAAGACTACGCCCCTGATAACTTAGATTCAGTTGCAGTGAATTTTGGAACAACATATACTGGTACGAGTTGGCATTATGACTCATCCGCATCTTCCTGGACGCAGTCCCAACAGCATACAACAATAAATCAAGCACCATTATTTGATCTATTTGATAATGACAACATAAGTTATGGAAATAGAAGTCCCGGAAGTTCAAGTTTCGTAGGTAGTAAGATTTTTGGATATGAAATTGGTTCGGTATACGATAAAGTATTAGGGTTCAATGTAAAGTATAAAAACAGTATCGGCGTGGGTAGTTATGTTTTTAAAAACTATTTCATGTCTGATGTTATTAGTGTCACAACTAATGGCGTAAGTTCTACTTCTACTACTGGTATAACTTATCTTCGAGTTAACGATAGTACGGCATCTGTTTGGACATCGACCGTTGATTTTCAAATACCGATAGTTGAAATTCAAACAATGATAACTGCGACAAATACTGTATCACTTACTAGTATTTCTACAACTGCTAGTTCAGTGATTACATCAGTCAATAGTAATATTGTTAAATCAACCTTAGCGGCTAATGGAATAACTATTAGCATCGATCCTAGCGTACAGGTCAGCACCAATGATACAGTTTCTTTTGAAATCACCACTGACGGTATTCCTAATTCAAACGGATTTTATAAAACACCATTAGGCTTAACAAATAATCCACTGAACGGTCCTATCACAGAGATAACTCTAACTGAATTAAGTGATCATTTGTCGACTATGGTTAATCGTACGCCGGGATTCAGCGGAGACATGCCAGGTATAAGTAACATCAGAGATTTAGATGACTATGCCAAATATGGTACTCGACTAATAATAAACTATAACCCTATAGCATTTGCACAAATATTTCTCGGAAAGAAAGAGCACAATGTAGTTGATTCGATCCGATATTCTGCAGACCAGTATAATCAATTCAAGATGAATATGCTAAGGCATATGATAGATGTTGACAGCCAATTATCGGCGCCCGATGCATTAGATGCTATACTAACAAAAATCAATTCTGGTAGCGACAGCCATTCTCCGTATTACAGATCCGACATGCTAGGCTATGGCGGCAATAAAATTGTAAGAGAATACACAGTCACTAATTTAAATAATATATTTCCTGTTGGTGATACGTTTGACTTATCAACATTAAGTTTTAAATCAATATTAGTTTACCTTAATGGAGAACAGTTAACATCGACCAAGGATTATTATTTTGATAAAATCGACGGATTGGTAATAATACATGCTGGTATTGTTTCATCAAACGATAAAGTATCAATTCATTATTATACAGATACTCAGGGAGCATATATTCCCCCTACTCCTAGTAAGTTAGGATTGTATCCAAAATTTGAACCTCAAAAGTATACGACATACTCAAACGATTATATTAATGCAGTAACATTGATACAAGGCCACGACGGTAGTTTAATGAATGCCTATGGTGATTATAGAGATGACATAATCCTTGAGTATGAGAAGCGTGTTTTTAACAATATAAAAGTGGTATATAATACTAATATATTCGATATCAGAGATTCCTTGCCCAGCGCCTTTAGAGAAAACAAGTATTCATCGTCGGAAGTAAATGGAATACTAGTAAAAGATTTTATCAAGTGGACAGGGCAATATAATATTGATGCAACGTCTAACGGCACATTTGATGCTGGAAATCCATTCACATGGAACTATAGTAAGTCTACTGACAACGTGTTTAATAAATCAGTACCTGGTTACTGGAGAGGTATATACAAATACTTCTATGATACCGATCGCCCTCATTCACATCCTTGGGAAATGTTAGGGTTTACAATTATGCCAACGTGGTGGGAAGATAACTATGGCACCGCTCCGTATTCTAGTGACAATTTAGATCTTTGGTCAGACCTTGAAACTGGAACTGTGGCAGATCCGGAAGGATCATATATCTTAACAAAGTATGCAAGACCCGGTCTTCTTGATATTATTCCTACTGATGTTGACGGTAATTTAAAAGAACCTTATACATTACTCGTAGACACAGTTAATCCGAATGACATACAATCTAGTTGGGCATTTGGCGATTATGGTCCAGCCGAAACTGCATGGAGAAATAGTAGTTACTGGCCGTTTGTTGCAAATGTATTATCTGCTCTTCTAGACCCGTGCTCTTATACTTCAACAATGTTTGACACTAGTAGAATATCTGTAAATAAAATAGAACAGGTAACATATAATTCTTCTACAACCGGTGACATATATTTAAATCCTAGTAAATTATTATTAGACGGAAGCGTCCAAGCAGCAGGCTTCGGAGTATATGTGATTGAAAGAGGAAAGCATAAAAATATAAATTATGTTTCAATTCTAGAACAGGATCTAACATATGTCAACTCTAACCTATTTCACAAATTAGGTGGATTCGCTAGTAAAGATAAATTACAGATTGTCATTGATTCAATTGATCCTGTTTCTCAGGCGCAAGGTGCTCTACTGCCTCCCGAAGATTATTCGTTAATTTTAAATGTAAGTAACCCTATCAAATCCGCCAGCATCTCAGGAGTGATTGTTCAGCGTTCTGGATCGACTTTTGTTGTTAAAGGTTATGATACCACTAACCCATATTTTGAAATATTTAAACCTCTTAAGGCATCGTCATCCGGTTCATTAACAGTTGGCGGCAAATCTGAGTCATTTACTGAATGGTCAGGAATAACCAATAATGGTAACAGCGGACTTAGTTCTATTGACCTTACATCGGCATCAGCAAATACTTCTCGTTATTACAAAGCAGGACAGATAGTAAGATACAACGGTTCGTTCTATATCGTTACGGTAGGACATAATGCACAATCAACATTTGATTCGACATTATTTCAAAGATTGCCGGCATTACCGATGACAGGCGGCGCGACAGTACAATTATCTTCAGCATTTGAAAATACAGTAACTACGGTTCCTTATGGAACAACTTATTCAACGATTCAAGAAGTATATGATATGCTAATTGGGTACGGTGCGTATTTAGAAAGTCAAGGATTTATATTTGACGAATACAACACTGAGTTAAATGATGTAGTAAATTGGAAATTTACTGGAAGAGAATTCTTATATTGGTCTACCCAAAATTGGGCCGACGGCAATCTGATCACACTCAGTCCGTTTGCAGATTATTTAAAATACTCGTATCTAAACTCTGTAGTTGATAATGTTTCGACCGGCGACTATGAATTTAGTTTATTGAAGGCTGATGGAAAATCATTCCCAAGAGACAAATTTAGGTTGTCAAGAGAAGACGGCGTCTGTATTATCAATACTATTGATACTCTCGAAGGCTTGTTCTTTGCTACATTAAATTCAGTACAGAAAGAACACGGAATGGTGTTCAACAATTCTACAATCTTTAATGACACTATCTATGATATAGAAACAGGCTATAAACAACGTAGAATGAAGATATCAGGATTCAGAACTAAAAACTGGAACGGGGATTATTTTAGTCCAGGATTTGTTTATGATGATGTAACTATTATTGACTGGACGGCCTACGGTAATTATCTTCCAGGTAAGGTAGTAAGATATAACGGTTCATATTATGAATCTACTGTTAAAATTACAGGCGACGGTACATTTGATTTTGCCAAGTGGGTAAGACTAGATGGTAAACCTGCTTCTAATCTACTGCCAAACTTTGATTATAAAATAAATCAGTTTGAAGATTTTTATAGTTTAGATATCGATAACTTTGATTCTACCCAGCAACAATTAGCACAGCACCTTACCGGCTATACACCTCGTCCGTATCTCAATAATGTATTCACTAACCCTATTAGTCAATATAAATTTTATCAGGGATACATCAGAGAAAAGGGCACTAAGAATGCCATTGATAAACTAGCAAAAGTCGGAAAGTTTACTCGTCAAGGCAGCATCACGTTTAACGAAGATTGGGCATTTAGGGTAGGTAACTACGGAAGTTATTCGACTTATAATGAGATTGAATTTTCTCTAGAAGAAAGCACTACATTAGAAAATCCTTATCTAATTAAATTTGTTGACTCTACGCCTGCAGGTGCAAACCCGTTAGTTAATTATGTAAAATCTGCTGATCTATTATTAACACCTAACGATTATACTTCTACAAAAGTATTTCCAACATTAACTAGTACGTTTGATGATAGTAATTTTGTATTAACCACCGCAGGATATGCGAGAGCAGATGATGTTACTGCAACTGCTTATAACAAAAATAGTCTATTAGATATTGCTAATAATTCATTATTGCAAGAAGGCAATACTATATGGATGGGATTTTTAGAAAATGGTGATTGGGGTATCAAACGATATGCAAACCAGTCTGCTAAAATCGCAGGCGTTTATGTAAGTTCTCCTGGAATAGATATCACATTTACTACAGATATAAATCACGACCTTTCAGTGGGCGATATCATATCTGTTGTTAGATTTAACAACCAAGTTGATGGAATACATATTGTTACTACAATTCCTAGACTAGACCAATTTACTGTAGCCTCTGAATTAACTACAATTGAAAACGCAGAATTGCTAAGTTATGGAGCATTGTTTAAATTTGAAAATGCAAGATATAACAATATACAAGAAATTGCAAATTCAAAAGACATAATAAAATTAAAAGAAGGCGACAAAATTTGGGTCGACCGTGGCGTTGGTGACAAGTGGCAGGTGTATCAAAAGGTAAAAAACTATTCAACAGGCACAAGTAATCTTAAAACACTGTCTACTCCATTGAATCAACATTTAGGGCAGTCTATATTCACATCGGATGATAGCAATGTGTTAATGGTGTCTGTTCCTGGTTGGACCGTTAAAAACACTCCGGGCATCGGTGCTGTATGGGCGTACACTAAGCATAATATCACAGGAACACTAGACAAAAGATTTGAGTTTGCCCTTAATACAAATCAGTATACATATTGCCAAACCGGAACCGATACAGAGTTTGGATCTTCGCTAGCAGTTGATACCAACAAGAATTTGTATTTTGCATCAGCACCTGCGGCATCTAATGTTATAGTTGACAATGCTGCTAGACACGGAGTTGTAATTTTAAGTACGGGAACTGGCTATACAAAAAACTTTGCCTCAGAGGGGTTGGTTAAAATCATTTCTACAGATGCATATTTAACACATGAAACAACTTCTACGGTGTTGGTCAATCCGTATTCTACTACTACCAATATTGCATCTCATGGTAGATTCGGTCATTCGATATATATTAATCATCCATTGTCAACTAGCACCCCAACTACTCTATTGGTTAGCGCACCTGGAGACAGTGTTAATACAGGCACCGGCAAAGTATATGCATATTCTGTAAATTCTATATCAACTATAACTGCACATTCATCTGGTATTAATTTAAACTCTCATGTTGCATTGACTTTTGGAAGTCAATTTGGTCACAAGATTGCTGGCGATAATAGTGGTACTGTTATTGCAATTAGTGCTCCCTATCACAAAGTTAATAATAAGACTGTGGGTATAGTGCAGATATTTAATAATACTCTATCATGGGCACAGACGCTATCATCTCCATTTGGAACATCTGATTCATTCGGTACTGATATATCAGTATCTCCTGACGGATCTTATATTTTTGTATCTTCAGCAGAATCAAAAGTAATAGGAGAGTCATTCGGTAAAGTTGCTGTTTATAAAAAAACATTAACCGACTCTCAATTCAATGCATCTCGCGCAGATGTAATAATTGCTCTTGCTGATAACTTATTGGCACCTGTATATTACGGTGAAGTGACAATTCAAAATTGGATGACTAACGGCCTTACGGGGTTTGATCAATTTTGGATTGATTATAGATTGGCAAATCCAACCGACGCAGCAATATATGACGCACAAAGAGTAAATGATGCATTCAATGCTAAAGAAACTAGAGCAGATGTACTTCGCGCATATAAAAATAATGTAGATGCACAATTATATCCAGATGAGGCCAGTATTAGATATTGGATGTTAACTGGTTTGGGACCGAATGCACCTAGCGCCGATCATAGTTGGTTTACCGCATCAGTTATTGCAAATAATGAAGCCGACCCGATTCAATATGCAGCAAATCGTGCGGAACGCGATTTAGCATCATCGTCATCGGAATATCTGTTTGAATTGCATCAAATTATAAGCAACCCATCACATGCCAATGATTTAAAATTTGGATATGCTATGTCCATTAGTAAAGACAATGGAACATTGGTAATTAGTTCATTGGGTACTAATAGATCAGAAATAATTGAATTCGATATAGGATCGACCACTGGCGGAACACTATTTGATAGTAGAACTACAAAATTTAATAATCCATTACCAGATGCCGGAACCGTCTATTCCTATAGTAACCTAAATGGATATTTTGTATATACTGAAGAACTTTTTGATCTATCATCTATCGAAGGAAGCAAATACGGAGCATCAGTAGTTGCTACCGGTAACGATGTGTATATAGGAGCGCCAACTTATTATGAAAGTTCTGGAGTTGATCAATCTAAACTATATCACTTCAGTAAAATTGATCCAACTGTCAATGGTAGTCTATTGTTACTACGTGAACAAGATGACTCAGTGGATGTCTCTACAATCGATCGCATCGCATTGATTGATTCATTTAAAGAAGAAATTGTAGACTACTTAGATGTCATAGATCCCTTAAAGGGAAAAATTGCAGGTATTGCAGAACAAGAGTTAAAATACAAATCTGCATTTGATCCAGCAACGTATACAATAGGTCTGGCTTCTTCTGTCATTGACGCCGATACAAGTTGGATCGATGCGCATGTAGGAGAATTATGGTGGGACCTAAGCACTGCAAAATATCAATGGTATGAACAAGGTGACGATATATTTAGAAAGAACAACTGGGGTAAATTATTTCCAGGTTCGAGTATCGACGTATATGAGTGGGTTAGGTCGGATCTATTGCCTAGCGAGTGGGCAGCGCAAGCAGATACTAGCGACGGTCTAACTAAAGGAATAAGTGGTCAACCAAAATATCCCGATAACAGTATTGTATCTGTCAAACAGATATTTAATAATGTAACAAATTCTTTTGAAAATGTTTATTTCTTCTGGGTTAAAAATAAAGTCACTGTTCCATCTGTTAAAAATAGAAGAATAAGTGGATATCAAGTTTCTAATATTATTGCAGATCCAGCATCTAACGGATTAAAGTTTGCTGAAATTTTATCGGCAAATAGTATAGCACTTGCAAATGTTCAACCGATGTTAGTTGGTAATAGAATTAGTGCAAACATTGCAATTGATTCAACTAGTAATAATATTCCAAGACACACTGAGTGGGTCTTATTGTCCGAAGGTACTGCTAATTCCAATCCTACTGCATTGCTTGATAAAAAATTAATTGATAGTTTACTAGGGCATGACCAATTAGGTAATGCAGTCCCTGATCCTATATTAACTTATAGAAATAGGTACGGCATAGATATTCGTCCTCAACAAACACTTTTCAAAGATAGAATAGGTGCTTTAAGAAATATTGTCGAATTTGCTAATTCTGTTTTAATTAAAAATTTAATTACAGGAAATTATAGTTTTGATAATTTAAATAAAGTGGATCCAATACCTGACGTATTCACTAGAGAGTATGACCTCATTGTTGAAGATCAGTCTTTACTTGAAGCGATTGCATTTTCTGACACCGTTAAGTATAGTCAGGCTGAACTAGAGTGCTTTACAAATAATGGTAAAATAGTTAGAGTGGATATTATTTCTTCAGGGTACGGTTATACAAATCCTCCTAAGGTAACTATTTTATCGGATAATTTAACTGATGCTGAACTGTTAACTGAAATTGATGTTGACGGCAGAGTTGTAAATGTGGTAATATCGTCGCCCGGTTCGGGATTTGTGTCTGCTCCTGTGCTAGTAGTAAGACCACACACTATTGTGGTCCAGGCAAATTCGAACTATAATGGTATCTGGACTAAGCATCAATACAACTATTCACTATCTGCTGAATCAGGTTCTCCAGTATGGACTCAGATTAAGAATCAAACTTATAATACTCCAGCATTCTGGAATTATATAAACTGGAGTAGCGACAATTATAGCACGTTTAAAGATTATGCATATGTAATCGACAACGTTTATGAGTTATCCACATTGAATAATGTGCTCCCAGGCGACTATGTAAAAATTAAAAACAACGGTCAGGGTAGATACGTTATTCTTGAAAAAATATCTAGTACAGAATATGGAAATTATTCCAAGGACTATAATATAATATTCAGTGAACGTGGAACGATACAAATTTCAGACTCTATCTGGAATTATGCTGAGTTAAACTATTCATTTGACAAAGCCACTCTAGATGAAACCTTATACGATCAAATTCCTGATTTAGAATTGTTTTATATTTTAACTGCACTGAAAGATGATATTTTTATCAATGATCTAAAAGTTAATTGGAATCTATTATTCTTCACTGCTGTTAAGTATGCATTAACTGAACAAAAATTATTAGATTGGGCGTTTAAGACATCGTTTATAAATGTAACGAACGTTATCGGATCATTGGATCAGCGCCCTGTTTATAAATTAGACGACGAACAAAATTTTGAAGATTACATAAAAGAAGTCAAACCTTATCATAGTCAGATTAGAACATATACATCTAATTATTCTTACCTAGAGGATACTAATGAACGCTTGGCTCTTAATGCAACTGATTTTGATTTACCAGCATATTTTAATACAGTAACTAACCAATTTGATGTTGTTGATTTATCAAATGATTTAATACAACAGCAACCGTGGAAATCATGGGCAGATAATTATACTTCTGAAATAGGTTCGATTATAGTTATTGACACAGGCGGTGTATATACTCAACGTCCGACAGTTACTATAACTGGTGGCGGCCCGTTTGTTACTTCAACTGCAACTGCTGAAGCATATATTAGAAGCGGCGGCATTTATCAAATAATTGTTACCGATCCAGGCGCAGGATATACTACCAATCCGACAGTTACTATAACTGGGGGCGGCCAGTTTGTTACTTCGACTGCAACTGCATCAGCGACCTTGTTAAATTTAAAAACAAGAAAAAATACCATTGGAATGAAATTCGATAGAGTAAATGCTACATCAGAAATCGGTAATACTCAAGTAGTTGATACCTTTGTATGCACAGGAAAAGAAGATAAGTTTGTGCTTTCATGGTTAGCAAATCCTGATAAATTAAAAATCACTCCAACACTAGACGGAAAATTAATATTGGGATCTGATTATACATTGGTATATTACACAGAAGATTACAATGGATATACTAAAAAGTATTCTAAGTTTGTATTTTTAAATTATATTCCTTCAGCAGAGCAAATATTTAGAATATCATATGAAAAGAGTATAGAACTGTATACTGCTGTAGACAGGATTGAAAAATTGCATACTTCTACAGATACTCTATCTTCCTTGATGGAAGGAATCGTGTATTCTGGTTCAGTAATTCAAGGATTACCGTTTGATTATTCAGTGGCCTGGGATACAATATCAGGAAACGGAAGATACGATGTTGATGGATCAGCATGGAGTGAACTAGTTAATTACTATGCAACTGCAAAATTAATTGGCACTGCTACAATAGGAACAACTACACTATCTCTTAATACTACTACAGGGATAGTATCAGGGCAAGTTATTAATATTCTTAATTCTTCAACTGTAAGAGTTAGAGCAGATACAGTAGTTACATCAGTTAATACAGTATCTAGCACTATTACAATCAGTCAGCCTTTCTTTAGAATTAAGTCTGCAAAGTCGACTTCTACTACAGTGGGATCTGAAATCATTGTTAAGACTATCAATCCATTTAACGGAGGAATTACAGCCGGTGATACGGTTTCTGTAACAGGAATTACATCGAGTGGGTATAATAATTCCTACACTGTTGATCGTGTATTAGATGCTGACCAATTTGTTATCAAAGCACTTTCTGTACTATCAACATCGACTGCGATTCCGACAACAGCATCATCCGCAACTATTATTTCTATAACATCTGATATTGATGCCAACAGTGTCTTACTGGCATATTTAACCCAACAGTACGATGTAGTAAATCAATCAGTATCTGTTACATTAGATATTGCATATGATGACATTTCTAAAATTGCTATTAGAAAAGATTTTGCTGGATTTATGCTTCCGGGTATTCCGATAACCGGTCCATATCCCGGAGCCGAATACTATCATATGACCATGACATCGGATGGAAAGGCTCTTGTAACATTCTATCAAATGAGCAATCCTTCCTATACTTTAGAATTTTTTGTTTACGGACATCCAATTATAGAATTTTGGAAACCTGAAACTCTTGTATCTGGATTAGACTCGTCTATACCCGGCGGTTCATGGGGTTCGGGCAATTTCGTAGGAGGTCAAGGAGTTACATTCACATCAACATCTATTTTATCAACTACAACTGGAAACATAATAGATGGAGACGCTTTCTTAAATGTAAGATCGGGATATGCGCCTGAAGAATTAGTTGCAGGTCATGTGCTTGATAGCCTGGGAGTTAATGTATACACCAAGTCTGACAATTCCTATGCTAATGTAACCACCGGAGTGATTCCGATAGCATCGAATGTTATAACAACCGCAACACTATCAATGATGCCTGGAAGTTACGACGGTGTGATGTTATATTATAACGGTGTATTGTTTAATCGCCTAACTGACGACGAAATTGCCCAAGGCAAATATTATATTACAGATAATGCAACTCCTGCAGGACCAGTTGGAACTTATGACAATTCAGGAAATGGCGATGATACATATACTAGATTTGATTTACCATTTAACTGGTATATGTTTAATCCTGATAGAGAGAGTCTCATCGGTAACAATTATAGTCAAGTATTTGTAAGTTCAAATGGTTATTTGGCCTTTGGATTAGATATGTTACCAACTGAATCCCTCACTACATCAACTTCCCGTCCTATTAGTCTATACACTATACAGGTTCCGACAATATATGTTGAATTCTGTGACCTATGGCAAAACTATGGAAATGCGAACGACGGCACGACACCCCTATCGGGATTAGGCAGTCCGGGTATGTATACAAGTGAAGGCACTATAGGATCGTTCCAATACTGGAAACTGCGATATCAAGGGACCCACTTTAACTATAAAGATCAAACACCTACTGTTCCGGAAATTGATTATGAAGTCACGTTGTATACTAATGGAGTAGACCAATATGTTGAAATGATTTTTGGGACCACTTTTAAAGAACAAAATCCAAGCGGTCCGTTTGGTTTTGCTTGTGGAATAGCAGGTAGACACGGAGAACGTGCGGTGCCGCTTCCTTATACCGATATCGAAGATAACAGTAGTCACGTGTTCTACGGAAGCATTGCTACAGGCCCGGATTGGGTATATTTAGGACCAGGCAAGTTTAGTGAAATTAAAAATCCATTCTTTGGATATTCTAACACTCGTCAATATTTCATTGAAGATCATACAATAACAATTGCTCCACAGCAAGGCTCTGGAAATGCGATTGTTACAATGGTAGACATCGGTGGCGATAGGTCAGTAATTGATAGCAATATCGTAGTGGCAACTAACACTTCAACTGCCATCGTAGAAAGTCTTGCAAGTATAAATGATATACAAAGTGCATATGTTACCGTTAATGGAAGTCCAATCAGCCCAGTTACTAGCACTCTCGATTATGGATATATGTTGACATCGGTAGGAGATAACAATAAGAGAGCATGTGTAAAAGTATACGGACTTAATTCATTAAATCCGCATACCATTGAAGCATGGTTCTTCCAATCGTCATATACTAAATTTAACAGGATTCACGAAGAAATATTTAATGTTGAGAGAGAATTTATCGGCGTTCCGGTTCCATTACAACTAACATTATCAAACGTGCCCGGTGTAATCGAACCTGCAAGTGATCAAATAATCGTTACATATACAGATGCAGATCAAAGTGTACGTTTAAGACCACCTATAACCAGTTATTATAAAATTAGGAATAACCAATTGACGTTTGACGTTGATAGCCAACGTCAATATGCCCAATATTGGTTTACACCAGAGGATGTTAAAGTATATGCCAATGGAGTAGAACTTCGTCCGGGATTTGATTATACGCTTGACGAAGTTCTCAGTACTATAACTATTACTTCTAATCTATTACAAAATGGAGATGTTATCGCGATAGAAAGTATACACTCAAATATGCAGGAGTTTGTGCTCTCTGGTAATATTTTAGAACTACAGAATTTTTTCTATAATCTAGCGCTTAATGCAATTGTTCGTGTTATTTCTTTCACAGATCACGATAACATGATGATCAGAACAGAGAGATTTACAAGCAATAAGTATCACGTATACAATTTGGCGTTTCCTGTTCTAAATGAAAATTATGTATGGATTTATGCTAACGGACGATATTTGATACCTAAGTATGAATACGAACTGCTAGACAATATGATATCGATTGAACTGAGCCCACGGGTTTTTGCCAGTGTTGATTCCGGTGGTCAACTCGTAGTAACTACTATAAATCCTAAATCTTATGGCACCAATGTGCTAGGTTATAGAGTTTTCAATGATATGTTTGACCGACATGAGTTTAAACGTATTTCGTCATTCTATAGCACTACTTTGTCTCAACCGTTACATATTACTGATACTGAAATTTATGTGACTGATGCAAGTAAATTGATTCCTCCTAATCCGTTGACTAACAAACCGGGAGTAGTAATAATCGACGGAGAAAGGATTGAGTTTTTTGTTAAGGATGGTAATATACTTCGTCAATTAAGAAGAAGCACACTAGGTACTGGACCTGCAGAAATTTCACATGCAGGAACAACAGTCATTGATCAAAGTCTACAGCAGGAAATTCCGTATACTGAATCGGTATTGGTACAAACTACCTCTACTACTTCATTAAGTTATATCATTAATACGGTAACCAACACTGTAACAGGAGACGGCATTATATTAACTTCTGGAGTTGCTGCGGCTGATCAAGTTACTGTTTATTACGGCGGCCGCCAATTACGCAAACTGCCTTTGGAATTACATGATAAATCCAAATCCTACGACGACAGTCCTGCAAGTACGACAATACTACCTCCGGAATTTACAATAACTACGTCAACTAACGAAATAGTATTAAATATTTCAGATATTAACGGTACTGATACTAATTTGACCATTGTACAACGGAAAGGGTATGTTTGGACAGGTACTGAATCTTTATTAACCAGCAATGTGACACAGGCACATTTCTTACAAGAAAAAGAAGCAAGTTTACCTAACATATATTACTATGGCGGATAATCTGCTGATAAATTACAAAGATAAATACCATTATGGATGATAAACACATGAGCAATTTACCTAAAGAGACCAAGCCGATACCGGCTTCAAAACCTAACGAGACAGGTGCTGTCAGCGTTCAGGGTCATATTAAAATATTTGATCCTAACTCTAAAGAAGTGTTTGTCGATAAAAGAAATGCTATTCATTATGAAAATTTTTCTATTGCATTAGCAATGAGCATTTCTAATCAAACTAACGGCCCTATAGCAGAAATGGCATTTGGTAACGGTGGCTCTAGAGTCGACCCTACTGGTATTATTACATACTTAACTCCTAATACAGTGGGTAGTAATGCTGCTCTTTATAACGAAACGTATTATAAAACAGTTGATGCTCGCAGATCTTCGTCATTAGATCCTGCAAGAAACTTTATGGAAACTAGACATATATCTGGGGTTCCATATACAGATGTATTAGTTAGTTGTTTATTAGACTTCGGTGAGCCCTACGATCAGTTAGCGTTTGATAATAGTACTAATCAAGATGGTTCTTATGTGTTTGATGAATTAGGATTGAAAGGATACAGCGAAACTGGTCCGAATTTGGGTTCACTATTAACTCATGTAATTTTTCACCCTGTACAAAAATCATTGAATCGCATGATTCAAATTGATTATACAATAAGAATCCAAAGCATTAGCATGGGAATTTAATCATGACATCACCGTATATATTAACTTTCTCGGATCCAACTAACGTCAATACTATTACAATATTGCCGGTCCCTCAGGGTCCTGGAATTAATAACAGTGATACAAGTTTATCACTAGTGGGACCTGGTTATCAAAATTATGGTCTCCCAGTAGCACAGAATTTCTTAAAATTATTGGAAAATTTTGCAAGCCCCAATCAACCACAAAACTCCATCAAAGGTCAACTATGGTATGATACAAGTGTTCAAAATAAACCTGTTCTAAGAATCAATAATGGCAACGTTGATGCAGGTCGCTGGCCTAGTGCAAATGGGATATATCAACAACCAACTGATCCAATCATACGTTATACCGACAACATTGTAGAAGGTGATGTATGGGTTGATACTGCTAACAATCAATTAAAAATTAGATTTAGTGATGCATGGACGGTAGTAGGGCCTAGTGTTCAATCGGGAACTACAAAATCTGGATCTGAAGCAAGTATAGTCGAAAGCACAACCGGCGCTACTTTCCCTATTATAAAAAATTGGGCCAATGGCAATGTAGTAGAAATTATTTCTTACAATGCATTTACTCCTAGAACAGTCATTGATGGATTTGCAACAATAAAAATTGGAACAAACTTAACAACCAAAGTATCTGCAAAATATAATGGTCTTGCTGAAAAAGCATCTGCACTCGAAGTTTCCGCAGGGGTGTTAATTAATGCAAGCCAAGTATTAACGAATAATGCTACTTCTCAAATATTATCCGGTGATCTGCGCATTCAGTCAACTAACGGCTTATACGTCGCGCCTAATTCAACAACTACTCCGATTAAACTATATGCTGACGTAGTTAACAATGCCAGTCTTAATTTTTTAAATACGTCCTCTGCTGCAACATTAAATGTAGGCATTGGAACAAGTGCATATTTAAAATTTAATTCTGGATATGCAAGTCTAGGGATTAACAAATCACCAACTTCTACGTCGCCTACGCTTGATGTTAATGGTGGAGGCAGATTTCTTAAAGAGTTAACAATAACCACTTCTTCCGCTGTTGCGCTATCAGTAGGCGGTGGCGCAACTTTTGGCAGTAACATATCTGCTACTGGATTGGTTGTATCTGGAAAAACTACCAGTACAGATTCATTAACACTAGGAAGTTCGGGTGGATCGGGAACTATAATTGTACCTGGAAATGCTGGAACTTATGATATTGGTTCTGGGTCTAATAACTTTAGAGGAATATACGCATCTGATTTTTATGCCATTAACTATCACGGAACCTTTACAGGATCTGCATCTTCGTTATCTATTCCACGAACTTTAGGTATAACTGGTCATGTTACTGCTACTACGGTTACATTTGATGGTAGTGCGAACGTAACATTTGCAACTTCCCTAACTAGAAATACTATTAATTCACAACCTAGTACCAGTACCACAGTTGCTTCTCACACTTTACTGGTATTGAATACAGCAACAAATACGACTTCTTTAGAAAAAGTATCTAAAGCAGATTTCTTATCTGATATATATTCTAACTTATTTGTTACAGGGATGATAATTCCGTTTAGTACATCTACAAATATTCCAAGTGGTTTCTTAGTTTGCGATAACAGATCTGTATCTGCATCTACTTATTCAAGTCTGTATACATTGATAGGCGCATTTTATGGTAATGCAGGCCCGGGAACTTTTAGAACTCCTGATTTGTCAACGTCTACCTACGTTGCAGGCGCTGGATATCTAACATACATAATAAAGACATAATATGGCCTACATTATATATAACAACGACGGTACAATTTTATTAAACTTGACCAATGGTCAAATTGACAGCGTCACTACTAGTCTAGATTTAATTGGAAAAAATGTTGACAACTACGGACAATATTTTAACAATAATTTAGTTAGACTATTAACGAGTTTTGCAGCACCGGATTCAAGCAGTCCCCGAAGCCCGCAAATTGGGCAACTATGGTTCAACACTACAACAAAGAAATTAACTGTATTTGACGGAGCATCATTCAAACCTACATATGGTGCTACAGTAAGCGGCACCGCAGCACTAACTACTAGTACCGGGGACCTATGGTACGATACGATCAATAGTCAGTTAAAAATTTGGAACGGATCTGCTTATAAATTAGTAGGTCCTGCTGTATCTGGAATATTAGGAAAATTTGGAGTCGACCTACCTAGTACCACTATAAGAGAAGATGACACCTACCTTCCACAGAAGGTTGGATTGTTATATTCATATGGTAGTCCAATGGCAATGATAACAACTTCGTCGTTTTCTATGTCTGCCGCAGACGGTACCACTTATCTTAACAGTGGAACTACTTCTACTATTGTCAAAGGTATAACAATCCCTAATAATTTAGACGTTAGGGATACTTTATATATAAATGGTATTCGTCAAGTTACGCCGATACAAACATTAACCGCTTATTTTGACATTACGACATATGGTGATCCAGCGAGTGCTACGACTGCTACTGCGATATCAAATATTGCAGCAGGCAATGTTGCTATCAGTAATCATCTTGCATTATTGTTTACTACATCCACAAATGCAGCATATAGTGAAGTCGCATATCCAATCGGATCGGATGCTAGGGTGGTATGCTATTTTAACACCACACCGTCGGTTCGTAGATTTCATTTGATAGAAGATCCATTGCACCTTGGCACTAATATGTGGCGCTGGTGGGATCTCTATTATAGTAGTACACTATCAACTGTTACCAATATCGTTGTACACTAAGGATAAAAAATGGCATATATTTTAAATAAAACAAATGGATCGATAGTTGCTACTGTACAAGATGCTACATTGGATCAATCTACAGATTTAGTATTCTTGGGTAGAAACTACGCAGGCTATGGTGAATCTCAAAATGAAAATTTTATCAAGTTGTTGGAAAATTTTGCAAATACAACTCCTCCTGCAAAACCACTCGAGGGAGAAATTTGGTATGATACTGCAAATAAGAGAATAAATTTTTATGATTCTAAAGAATGGAAAAGTCTTTCAAATGTAGCAGTTAGTGATGTCTCTCCGTTCAATGAAAACAATCCACCAC
The DNA here is from genome assembly GCA_032273045.1 of Chloridella minuta. NCBI lineage: Eukaryota > Xanthophyceae > Mischococcales > Pleurochloridaceae > Chloridella > Chloridella minuta. Next base: position 34,116 of record JAUKPQ010020680.1, read on the forward strand.
CAAAAGGAAACTTATGGTTTAACTCTTTAGAAAACCAATTGTTTGCTTCTAACGGATCTGAATATATTTTAATTGGACCTCCAATTGGGGCCGATACACAGGCCGGATGGAGAGGTTCATACGAACAAGATGCATCCCAACCCGGTGCTTCTATATATAATATCAAAGCAGTAATTGGTCAAGAAGTTATATCAGTAGTTTCTAATCAAGAATATGAACTGTATGCCGATGCAGGCGGACCATATCCAATATACGTTGCTCAATCGCCAGCACTAAAACTATACAAAGGTATTAACCTAATAGGAGCCGATCCTACAAACGGAGTTTCGGTAACACTTAATACTTCAACAGGGGCATATATAGATGGAACAGTATTATGGGGTACAGCCGCGCACTCTATAAATTCAAATTTCTCTGCTAAATCAGGCGGACTTACTTATACAACTAGTACCTCTAATGTATATAAACCTGTAGCATTTCTTAATACCGGATCAGAATCTACAGCAAGTGTAAGTGTAAATTACTCATTTGCATATAATCCATTTACTGATTATGTTAGAGCAACTAGATTTGAAGGATTGGCAACCAGTGCCCTATATGCTGATTTGGCCGAACGATACGAAGCAGATGGTGTATACGACCCCGGAACTGTTTTAGTAATTGGCGGCGATAAAGAAGTCACAACAACTGTGATATATGCTGATACAAGGGTAGCGGGCATAGTGAGTACAAACCCGGCCTATATGATGAATTCTGAGGCTGGAACCGACGAAACTCACCCCTATATTGCCTTAAAAGGCCGTGTTCCGTGCAAAGTTTCTGGCAATATTAAGAAGGGCGATCTACTAGTAACTAGTCATATTGCAGGGTATGCTACTAGATGGACATTGGATGCTCAAGAAGGTTCGGTAATAGCAAAGGCCCTACAAGATTTTGCAGGGCCTTATGGAGTTATTGAAGTAATGGTTGTCTAAACTGCCATTGGTGCTTTAATTGTTGCGTAACAATTATAGTTAATTAACTTGATATCTTCCATTGTAAATTTAGTTATATCCTTTACATCACTATTGATTTCTACAATAGGTAAAACAAGTGGCTCTCTAGCCAATTGTTCTCTGACTTGTTCTATATGATTCTCATATATATGAGCATCACCAAAGGAAATAATTAATTCACCTACCAACAGATCACACACCTGTGCAATCATATGAGTGAATAATGCGTAACTTGCGATGTTAAATGGCACTCCAAGAAACATGTCTGCACTACGCTGGTACATATGGCAACTCAACTTACCATTGCTAACATAGAACTGAGCCATCATATGACAAGGCGGCAATGCCATTAAGTCAAGTTCGCCTGGATTCCATGCACTAATGATATGTCTGCGTCCATATGGATCTTTCTTGATACCGTTAATTAACTGTTGCAATTGATCAACATGCTTAACAGCCATTCTGTTAGATCCAAATACAGGTGCTCTCCAAGAACGCCATTGTACCCCATATACTCTACCTAAGTCACCTTTGAATCGTGCCTTGGGCTTCCAGTAGTCTGCATTGGCATTTCCAGTCCAGATAGTATTTTCTGTACTAGCACGACTACCGTGTAAAATTTCTTTTAGACGATTCTCATCGCCACTACCTTCGATGAACCATAGCAGTTCACTGACAACAGATTTCCAGGCCAACCGTTTTGTGGTAATGGCCGGAAATCCTTGTTGCAGATCAAACTTCAATTGAAGTCCGAATTTGCTAATAGTGCCCACACCTGTTCGATCTGGACGATGTTCCCCTGTGTCTAAGATCTCGCTTAGTGCATCAAGATAGACATGTTCGGAATCTGACATTAGGCAACTTCGACGTTTTTCTTAGACTTAGATTCTTTAGCCTTTGGTGGATCGATAGCGTCAGCCATTCTGCGGAAATTAGCAGCATCCTTGGCCAATTTGTCTGCCTTAGAACGATACTGTTTAGCAATGATCACTGGATCAGAAATGTCATCAGCAGATTCAACTAGTACTGGTCTCTTTGCTTCTGGTACAACAATCTCTGGTACGATGATTTCGTCTTTAACAGCAGCAGGCTTAGTTTCAGTACCGTCTGTTACTGCTAAGTCTTCGATCTTAACACCTCTTTCTTGAGCAATCATTTGATTAACTTCATTTAAAGGTTGTGCAGTTTGTGCATTAGGTGTCATTAATACGAGACTTGTTGGAACCTTTTTAAGGTGGCCACCGGCATGCAAATATTGTAGCATGACAGATCCGTCTGGGAATCTACGCACTGCAAGTACATCTGCAAGTTCATTAGCCTGTTGTCCTGCATCACTATCAATCAAACTCATCAACGAGTCGTGATATGCATCAGTCAGTCCATTAGTCCCTACCACTAATGCACTATTCGCGTCTCCGGGTAATGTCCTATAAACTATTGCTACTCGAGCAGAGTTATTCTTCATCTTCCCTACGTGTTTGGTAAATTTAGCCATGCTACTCTCCTTTTATTATTCTGCGGCCGCTTCTTCGGTCTTTGGCGGCGAAACTGCATTTAGAAATACATTCAGTTTGTCAAAGGTCGCTCCGACGGCTGAAATTTCGGCGGCCCCAAATGCGCCACGACGAACAGCAGCATCTACGATTGAACGTAGATTTGCTAAATCGGTAATTGTTAGTTCAGGTGCCTGAACTGGTGCACCACCTACTCCGGCTTCTGTTGCTACTTGTGCTTGATCATCCATTTTAATTATCCTTATTTTTTATGTAAATATCGACATCCTACTGCCAGCATGGTTAGTTCTTTCGGATCTTCGATTCCTATTTCTGTAATAGTAACCAGTTTCCTGTTATTGTCTAAACCATAACTGTCTCGAATAGCATATCTACTATTCAAATTGTATTCGATCCAATGCTGAATGTCTTTAACATCGTATCGATGCTCTATCGAAAGTTTAGCAAAATGCTCTGGAATGAAGGTTAGTTTCCTTAAACCTAAAACTCCAAGAGCATTTAATTCTCCTCTATTTAGAGACATTATATACCTACTTTATTTATAATAAGCAGTCTGGCCGAACGGTGCAATTATGGTTTCATTGCCGTGGATAACGAACAGGCTTTCGCAATAATCTTCGTCACCCCAACTACCGCAAGGATATCCATCTGTAAACATGATGAATTTCTTAGGCTCAATACCTTCTTCTTTCATAAACTCAAAGTTTACATCAAAGTCTGTACCACCGCCACCCTTGCATTCGTATTCCATAATTTCATCAGCGGTATCACCTGTAAATTTAGCGTAGTTATAAACTTGGGTATCAAAACACCACAGGTCTAATTTAAAGTCCTTGTACTCATCCATGATACCTTTAACTTCGCTGATGAAGTCTTTAGCCATCGCGTCTGAAATACTACCACTCATATCAATAGCAACGGACACATCGATAGTTTCTTCATTCATCATTCCGGGCAAGATAGCACCGCAATGTTGACTCTTACGGTTTGGACGAGTGAAACTGTAATTGCTCTTGAAGATGCTTTGGATCTGCATACGCAGGATCTGACGCCAGTCCATTTTAGGTTCGGTGTAATCACTGATCATACGTTGGATACCTGCAGGCACTCGTCCAGCACCTGCAGATTGAGCAGCCGCTACAATAGCCTCTTTCATCTCATCGCGGATTGCCTTCTTTTCCTCAGCAGTTAGTTTAGGACGACCTTTACCTTTGCCTTCTTTATCGCCATCGCCTCCACCGTCAGCATTACCGTCATCATTACCGTCATCCAGGTGTTCGTCCAATAACTCACCTAGTGAACTGATATCAATCTTGTCTGCTTTTTCATAAATGATAGTGTAGATTTCCTCATAACTCATACCGCGGTATTTGTCATCTTGGTAACACTGCATGAAACTTGGAAACATTCCAATGCGCTCATCTTTTAGAATTTGATTAGCGGCATAGTCTGCGGCAATGTTTGATAGTTCGGGATGACGATCACCGCGGCGGCCCATATGATCAAACACATTATGTAGCACCTCGTGAGCGAAACCAAACTCTGCTTCTTTAGGAGTTAGTTTATGAACGAAGCCGTTATTGTAATAGAAATTGCGACCATCTGTTGCCAAAGTGCTGCACCAATCGCTAGCATCGATCATTTTCATGCGTGTAGCAAGATTGCCAAAGAATGGGTGACGAAGCAGCAAACCCACACGGGCAGTAATAAGTTTTTCTACAATCTTGTTCTTTTCTGCTTCAGTAAATTGGCGGTCAGTCCAATCTTTCTTAGAACGTTCTTGTTTCATTACTTTAGACATAGTATATCCTTTTAGTGTTTAAGTGTATATTATACACTAAATTTATCAAAAGAGCAAGTAAAAAGGGCCCCTAAGGGGCCCTTTTTTAGCCTTCCATTGCTGTGATAATGTACTTACCGTACTTGTCATGGAAGCGATCAAAGTGTTCCAATTTGCTTGCATCAAACGGCAATTCATAATTAGTCAACGCAACTTTGGCACCCATAACAATCAACTCAGTTGGGAAATTTTCCATCAAGAACAAGAAGAAGTTGTCTGCCATAGCATCCCAACCCTTGACTTTCTTGCGATCTGCTTCCTTCAATTCGTAGCACAGGCTAATGCTCAAAGAATACATTGCAGAGATTTCCTTGATTGCACATTTCTTAACCTTGCCATTCAAGATATCAGTTGGGTTAGGCATCTGCTTGGCAACCTTACGGTGAGCCATAAACTTAACAGCCAGACCTTCACCAACTGCACCTGCAATCAAGTCAGTCAACGTAGCATCGGATACATCGTCCTCGTCAAGCAATTCGCTAACAAAATGCCAAGAACGCGGAGTAGCGAACGCACGGCTCGACGACTTTGGATCAAAATCGTACAGATCTTGCTTGGCAAAACCCAAGTAACCAACGACTTGTTCGTGCTCGAAGTTATTAACGGCCCATTCCAACCAATCTTCGTAGTCTGTACGCAATTCCAAGTGCAGGAAACGGTTAGCCAACGGAGCAGGCATACGATAAGTAACGCCCTTGTCAGTTTCACGGTTACCAGCCGCAACAATGGACACACCTTTTGGCAAGATGTAAGTACCAACACGGCGATTCAGCACCAACTGGAAAGCAGCCGCTTGGGTTGCAGGAGCAGCAGAGTTCAACTCATCCAAGAACAGGATAGCAGTGGACTCGGGATCAGTAGGCAGTTCTGCAGGAGGTGCCCAAGTCATTGTGTTCGAATTGGAGTTGTAATAAGGGATACCCTTGATGTCAGTGGGTTCCCAAAGACTCAAACGAACGTCAACGACTTCGCGCCCTTGCTCATCGCCTAGTTGTTTGATAATATCAGATTTGCCAATACCGGGAGGGCCCCACATGAATACCGGGCGCTGTTTCTTAACGCACTTGCGGATTGCGGCCTTAGCCTCTTTTGGGCTAACGGTACGATTTGCGGAAATTTTTTCTGCCATAAAATGCTTTCAGTGAAAAAGTTAATTAAAATACTGATTGCTGTATGCTTCAGTATGTATTAATTATACGGCATTTTAGCAGTCTTGTCAACTGTTTTCTTGTTTTTCAGCAAATCTTTTCTGCGCTCTTTGCATCTTTTGAATATTTCCGGAGAACAACACCAGTTGAATTGCCATCCTCTCTCCAAAAAGGTAGATTTCTTTCGGAGTTATGTAAAACGGGCAGTCAATATTACGGTCTATCCAAAGCAGTAAGGAGTTATTAATGTACATAGATTCGGTAAATTCAACTCTATGGCATTTTATATCGGCCTGTTTTAGGCATGCGAATCCTTGCTCAGTGAGGCCCAACCCGCCCTTGTCCTTAAGTCTGGTATTTTGCCACCACAGTTGTATCAGTTGGTTAAGACACTTATCTGAAGTATCCAATCCAAGTTGTTCTGCGGTGTATTTGGTTATCTTAAGTTTTTGGTTCATCGGTGATTTTCTCACCTGTTGTTAGTTTATATACAGAAAAATCTGATGTATTGAACATTTTATTCAATTTTTCTGCTAGATTAAATGCATGTCCGCTATTGGCAAATGACACTTTCTTATATTTTGGACCTACTTCTTGTGCAACCATACTACTGGTCTTTAGATTGATGGGTTTATCTTGATAAAATACCGACCAAACTGCGTCAGATTCTAAAACTTGATCTGTTTTATATGATTTTTTATTAGTTATTTCTAACAGGATATTTGGTTTAGGTCTTGACATTATATACGTATCTCCGAAAAGTGCGTATATATTTATCGGATTATTTAGAATTTGCCCCCGTCCATTTTAACTTCGATAGTAGAGTTTTGTGAAGAAGTTTGTTCCAAAATACCACTTAACCTAGTCATTGCTGATGCAAGGCTATCATATAGATCAGTGTATTCTTTTGCAGTTAGCGTAAGTGATTTCTGACCACTTTTCCTAGCAACTCTTGCCCTATCTAGGAAGTCTTCGACAGGTAGTAGGTTTAATTGACTCATGTTTTGTTAATTGTGTTTAGCATGTTCTTCATTTCTTGCTCAGTTTTAAACGGACCGTGAAATGGATAACGTTCCAAAGTAATAAGTTTTGGGCAGAAACTCTTAACCCACCCTTTGCGGAATTGAATTACATAGTAGCCTGCACAGTATTGGCTTTTACTTTTAGAACTTTTAGCATATAGGGGCAGTTTCTTTTTTACATTGTACACAGGTTCAAAAGGTTTTGAACTACATGGGTAATTATAAATGGTATGATTGATCGGTTCTATTTCAAATTTCTGTTTAGTTTTTATAGTGTCTAGTTTATCAACTATGTCCTTAAAACTTTTGATATCAATAATTTGACCTTTTCGTAAGAATACATATCCTTTCTTATTCTTAGCAATAGAGCCAATCTTCTTACCTGAATCCTCAATAAGCCATTCTTTATTTGGGATTAATACTTTTGAAATTACTGCATTCATGCTATGTACCTCGCATTTAATGGTTCTGCATAACTCTGTACCTGCTCGCTGATCTTGTTTAGATCATATTCAGAACAAAGTTTTAGCAAACGGACTCCAACTTGTGGAATATTCTTTTCTGCTGTGGTAGCGGTATCAATTGTTTCTTTAATAATAGTTTTAATCTCATCTGGTTGTGCAGTTAGATCACAAAGTATTACATTACGATTGTAATCGTCCAATACGCGATGTTCAACGCCTTCGTGGTCGGCCCAACGTTGTAACATCATGTTGTTCCAATTGTAGCCTTTGGATTCTCTATCAGCAAAGGCTTCACGGAGACCAACTTTATTCTTTGTGCCTTTCTCACGTACTCCCGGATAAGCACTAAAGATGTTGTCGGAGGTGTCGCCACGCATACACTTCTCAAAGAGTAACCATGCTGGGTCTGGTGCCCCTTTTGGCAGATTAGTTTTCTTATCTTTAACAGGCTTACCTTTTTCATCAAAGTATCCTTCATGTGTAGTTGTAATTTGCATCACACCGTTATATTGGCGAACATTGGGTCCGATCAATTGTGCGAAGTCTCCATCTGTGCTAATGATGATGTGGTTATCAGTTGGATGACTCTGTATCCAACCTGCGATTAAATCATCTGCTTCTAATTGCTGATGTTGCAATACTGTACAATTGGTCTTGTTAGTAATGTAATCTTTAAATTGATCAAATGTTTCCCAAAACACACGATCTTCTTCTGCTTCTCGTGGACTCTGGGCAGCACGGGCTTCAGTGCGTTGACGCTTGTAAGGAGCATATACATCTTTACGCCAACTGCGCCCCTCCAAAAAGAAGATAACGTGATCGCCTTTAAAGTCACGCCACGCTTTTCGCACACTGCCTAACACAGTGGCAAGGCTCATTCCAATCTTATCATTCAAGTCGCCACGAGTAGCGTGCCTTGCACGAAAAAATGTGTTTGCTGTATCTACAAGAATATATGTTTTGTTCATTAAGAAATCTCTGTTCGTCCATCGCCGAGGTTATTGACATTTATATAACCACTACCTCTACGGTCCATATTTACACCAGCCTCGCTCCCGATGTTTCTACACAGATCTTGAAACCACTGATCAACAATGGATTCTTCTGTATCACCTTGATAGCCGGCTTCTTTTAATTGTAACACAAAGTATTCATTCCAATCAAGTTCAAAGAATCCGTTACGGATGTTATCTTTGTTTACATGAGTATCGAGTACTGCAACCCACGGCTCTTTCTTTTCAGTAGCAATTTCTTTTGCTGTTTTTTGTTTTTTTGCCTTTGGAACCTTAGGCACCGGCGGAGTTACCGTTGGTTCGGGCAAACTGAGAGCATTAACTGCTGCCTCTTTATTGTTGACGCTAAACAATTTTTTAATAAATTCGATCATTTCTTTCCCCTTAAATTCCATTTTATAAATTCAAACTTGTCTATGTAGTATTCTGCAACGACATCATCGCCGGGTCCATGGATCACTCTACTGCCTTTATAACATTTCTCGAACCAGAGTGTCTTGTCAGTAAAGAGGCACCTTCTCGGCCATAAGCAGAAATGTAGATGCCAATCATTGACCCAATGCACTCCCCACTCATTCCATATCGGGGACCGTGACATACTACTGTCTAATGGCATCAAGTGCCCCACTCGTTTTTAAATAACGGCACCTGTAAGCGATCACTGTATCGCAATCCGTGTTTCATTGCCAACAATGCTACATTCTTATTATTCATTGCGTAGACACTTTCTACGCCGCCTACAGGCATTAGATAAACATGTCCTTTAAATCCTGCTTTACGATATGCAGCAACGGCACACTCAGCATCAGCAAAGTCTTGTTCAGTTGCAATAACAAACTTTAGATATGCTGTACCAAATTGTTCGTATTCACAAACAACATCCGGTAGGATAGCATCGTCCCACTTCTCACCACTGCAAGGAAGTTTGGCACTAACACTAAATGTAATTTCTCGATCACTTGTTCCGCCTAATGGAGGTTGCTTCCATGCAGTTAAGAAATCTTTAAATCCCTTAGTTAATCGCATAGTACCATTGGTCTCGAATGTGATCTCTTTCAATCCACGCATCTTGGGGAGACTTAACAAGTCTGGATATTGTTTTTGCCAACCTAGCAAAGGTTCGCCACCGGTGATCACAAGATGTTCGTCACGCCATTCGCCGTGTGGAAGAATTTCCATAATGCGATCTGCAATGGCATCTGTAGTAAGCATTGGACTTAATTCTTTAAAGTCAGGATGCCATGATGCATAACTATCGCAGCCTGTGCTCACTAATGGTAGTTCTTCATATTTCTCAAATCGATGCATGGCATGCATGACTGCGATATCTTCTGCTTCTCGACTTAGTTCGCCGCGTGGCATGCCAAATCCTTGGCATTTAAAGTTACATCCAAATGTGCGTAGAAACACACTCGGTACACCCATATAACGTCCTTCGCCTTGAACGCTATAAAATAATTCTGCTATTTTGATTTTGCTCATATTGGTCCTCAATAAATAATTATACACTTTTATTTAGAAAAGTCAACACACTTGAATAAAAAAATGAGAACAAAAATACATTGGAATTTACACAATCATTGTACAGCACAATGTACATATTGCCCTGCAAGATTTTGGGGAGGAGAAACTCCGCATCATATTTCTGAATATTTAGAAGTTACTAATCAAATAATTGCACATTACCAATCTATGGGAAGAACGATCGACTGGACTTTCGATGGTGGCGAACCTCTAGATATGTTTGATTTTCCGATGATACTAAAACTATGTAAAGAAAAGGGAGGCACGATCAAACTGAATTCTAATGGTGGAAAGATGTGGCTTGATTGGTGGGCTATCGAACCGCATGTCGACGAACTTACTCTTACCTATCATTATTGGCAAAAGGCACCATTAGTTAAATTTATACTAGATGCATTTCACAAGTCTGGAAAATCAGTACATGTCAATGTACCAATTCGACCGGATCACTTTGATGAAGATATACAACGAGCATTAGATGTAGAAACCACACACAGAATTGTGGTAGCCAAGACAATACTATATCATGAGTCAGATCCGTCTGGGGGAATGTTTCCCTATACGAATGACCAATTAAGAATCATACGGGGCGAGGAACTTGTACAAGAAAAACAGCATCATGTTGAAACCACCTTCCATGAAAGACTTGAACAGCGAATCGCAGAAAACCCAACCTATACAGGAATGTTATGTAATGTAGGTATTGAGAAATTAAACATTACACACTTAGGATGGGTGTCGGGTAGTGACTGTAATGATAAACCATTAGGTAATATATGGATCAATAATGCAGTACCTGTATCAGATGCCGCTGAACAACAAACTATTCTTAATAGATTAAATTTACCTACTGGTCCGCATACATGTGGTATGAAGGCATGTATGTCTTCGGGGGATCAACAAATTACAAAGTTTCCTTTGTAAGATATTCTTCGTTGTGGATCCATTTATTATTTTTTAAGAATCCCCATTCTCTCTGCTGGGGACCTGGCATAAACAATGTCCATGCGGTTATATTTGGATCTAGTTCTATACGATGATAACTTGTAGCACTACAGATACGAAAATGTCCAGCACCTCTCCATACACGATATTCGCCGAATTTTTTTCCAAGGCTATCAAACTTTGGAATCCATTCATAGTATCCGCCTTTCAATATCAGAGTAGCGTAAGGCCATGGATGATCATGCACATCATCGGGGTCTGACTTAAGGAACTTGTGAAGAAAGACATTAAAAGGAAAACTCTTTCTATCTTTAAGAAAGAGATAGTATCGTTCGAGATAAGGTTCGTCATTTTGTCTGTCCATTACAATACGTTTTCGACCAAGTCGATCTAGTGTATTTAAAAACCAATTCATTTGAAGTTTTCCAGTAGAGAAGTTGCACTAAAAAAGTTAGAGGTTAAGTCACTGGTCTGTGCTAGTAATTTAGGAAGACGTGTCTCATAGTGATCCATATGCTGACAAATAGCGAAGCATAAGTTAGGTCGATAAGTTTTATACGCTTCAAAATTTTCAGTCCATTCGCTGGGATATTTAAATGTGTCATAATACATCTCGGTATAACTTAAACGATCTGGAACCATTGGAATAGCACCTACTAATGCGCCTTCATAACAACTGATGCCTAATGTCTCTTGCAAGTTTGCACTAAACACTAATTTTGCTTGACCCAGCAGTTTATGGTATTCATCCTTGGTTAAGTTTTTATCCTGACAAACAACGAATTCATACTGTGGCAAATGTGTAGCCAAGTCACGGAAGATCTCAACCTGCTTTTCGGGTGCAATACGATGGGGAAACAATATAAGATCTCGTTTATCCATACCTTTATATGGAGTAAGGGTTGTATCCATATACTCCATTGGCCAACCAGTACGAACCATTTTGCCACCATCGTACCGTTCAGCAAAATCTTCTTCATACCAAGGATTTTCTTGAGGAAATCCTGCCAGAAGTAGTTCGTCGATAAACAACTTGACATGGAATTCTGTAGCAAAGTAGTTATGATCAAATGCGTGATAGAAACTCTTTTCAGCATTCCTAACCCATCTTTTTTTACCAACAAGACGTCCTAAGAAGTCTTGCGGATCATAACTACCAGCATGCCATAGACCATGTGTAGTTACTGGAATGCCCAGCAACTCACTCATATATTTTAAGTTTATGATACCAGGGTGCCAAGCATCAGTAAATAAAAAATGATCACCTGCATGAACGGCTCCGTCGCAAAATAGCCGACCCATCTGCTCAACCTGCCGAGCCTTGTAGATGTTTGTGCCGCCAAAATTAAGAAAAGCCCCAGGGGTAGTAGCACTAGGGATATCTGTAGGGCCAGAGATAATTTGAACATGGTGTCCTGCCTTTGAAAGTAGAGCAGGTACATGAGACTTCCATTGTCCCGTGTACCTAGTTTCTACGCTTTCTAAATCAACGAGAAAAACGGTCATTGTTATAAGGACGTGGATTTTTACCCTGATAACCAGTTCTGCGCTCACCGCCATTGCTGTATCGACTAAAGTTGCGATACTCTTGACTGCGATACAAGTCGGAAGGATTAAAAGGAAGTAGATTAAATCTGCAATGATCTAACCATGCATCAAGGTCGTCAAAGATTTTAGAAACTTCTGGTTTCATGAACAGGGTTTTTTGAATAAAAGCAGGTTGTGCCATTTTGTTTTCTTATTAAAGATAAAGGGAGTTATGAAACATGAGGACAGCACCATTCTCGCCGTCCTCGCTTACGTCAATCGAGGTCTTACGACCAGGATATCTTGCGATAATGATGTCGTTTAATTCACGAGCAATCATTTCGCAAGATTTGTGGTTGAGCTCTAATGTGCCATCACTGTAGCACTTTTCAAGCCAACGCTTAAACTGGATAAATTCAATGTCACGGTCATCTTGGAAGACCTGTATAGCGACACGAAAGTGGAAAATATGTCGATGTGGAGTTCCAAGAAAACTGACATCATATTCGTCGCCTGTGGCCAACTTAGGATCAGTTGCTGCGGCAGGATAGCAATGGATTCCTTCTTTCTGGAATTTAACCCATATCATTGATAAATCATTGTTCATTCTTCAGTTGCCTTTGTGACGGACTTAACTGGCTTTTTTGCTTTTTCAGGAAGATTGTCCTTCATCATGTTCATCATTTCCCAAAGTTTCCAATCAATGCTTTCTAGGAGTTTTAGAACTTTTTCTTCTGTAGTTTGCTGTGCAACCTGTTTGGTTAGTTTTGCGTTAATCATTTAATTACCTCATCATTTTTATATTGAGCCCAGTCTGTAAATTTACTACGATCCATAAGTGTATGCAGACTGTGAGACCACACACCGGGATTAGTTGCTTTAAAATCTTTGTCGTCGAGTTTAATCATTGTGTTATAATTCCATAACTTAATGTAAGGCATCGGAATACGAATTTGCGGAATAAAATTGTCACTCTCATTCAAGCCGCTTTCTAAAAATTCTTCTGCTAGATTAATTGGAATATCTAAACTACATAGATAATCTTTATCAAGAAAGAACTCAATCATTGCATCCCACTCTCGCCACTCGTCATAATTTGTGGGATTAAAACTATGATTGGCACCGAAGAAGATATGCTCTGCACCGTTTAGGTTTAGAGCAATTTCTTCAATAGGATGTACACCTGTAACAAATAATGTTTTCTTTCCAAATGCGGGAGTATGTTCAACTTCCGTACCAATAAAGAATTGGACATCGTTTGCTTCACCTGTTGTATAATTACGTTTCATACTAATATTGTAACAGAATTTTTATTCAAATGCAATGATTTATTCAGCCAATCTTTTTTCAAGTGCTCTGTACTTTTCATCTTCTACATCTTCTAAATCTACTTCTATTGATTTGGAAACATTTTCAACTGTAAATAATGCATTGAATGTATTTTGAGCGGGTCCGCCCTGCATCCTAGAACCTTCAAGACTTCTCAAGAAATTCAAACCTTCCTCGATCATTTCGAACGCTTCTGCTTTTGATTTAGTATTAAACAGTTCTTCAACAAATCGATCAAAGTAAAGTATATTACGCGGAACCCAATCGCTATATTGATCAGCAGTAGAGTCTTTGGCATTGAGTTTATTCCAATGTCTCCAATCTGGTTTGAATCTAGTAGTTTCAATATCTGCTAATTGATTAGCACGTTGTACCGCAACAATGTGGCATTCAACATTATGTCCCATCATTAATGCATAAGCAAAACTATCCCAACTAGTTTTACCTTCTTTCTTGATCTTGTTTAGCATACCAGGAGCATAGTGACAAATGTCACCCATAATTAGCCTTCTACCGAATTCGCTTTCGAATGGGAATGGTATGTCTGATTCTGCGAGGGCTTTGTTGTCAGGGGCTTTGTCCATAATAACACTCCACCTTTTTGTTGAGTGCTGTGCGTTGGTGTAGACAAGTCCGTGCGCTGTTGCGATAAACGGTGAGGCGCAGTCAAAAGATACGGTAAAGTTTTCATTGATATGTTTTCTAATTTGTCGTTGTATTGAAGTCAAATATACAGCCCAATCTAATTGTGCTGTGCCCAGGAAGTGCATCCAGTCTTTACCATTAAGCAAACCTTCGTCTCTAAGAGTCATTAGTCGCTTTAAGGTAATATCCATCTTGCACATATTAGCGCCACCCATTGCCCAACCTTCTGCGGCTTTATCGCCCCATACAGCCGGATCGCTAAATTCTTTTACTCCATTATACCACTTCTCAGCAGTATCCCAATCGTTACCTTGGAGAACGTTTAAAAACTTTGTAAGTCCTTGTCTATTATCTAAAAAGAACTTGTTGTTATATTTTGTTTTATCTAAACAATCATCAAATGTTTTCAACCCTGTCTTAGGACTATGAATATGATCACATGCCCAAGTAGGAACGTCGAGCATCATCGACCAATCGGCAGTTAGTTCAAGCCAATCTAAAATTTGTTGACGTGTCTTAGTTGCAGCAGGACCTTCAAAGTCTAACCAGTCAAACTTCAATACGCCCTTACCGATCTGGTATCCGCCTGAGTCACCTAAGATCATAGTGTTATTACGATCTCGTTGTTGAATCATTGATTCTTGAATAACGCTTTTGTTAAGATCTAATTGTGCGTGACCAGCAGAGTATAGACCATACTTGTAAGTAAAGTATCCTTGTTCCGGGTTTAAAAAGTTCATACCTTCGATGCCTCGATCAAATCCTGCAGGAACACGATCGTCTGGAATAAACTTTTCTAGTCGTTGTTTTGCAACATAGGTGCTATAGAAACTACTAATGGCTGGCAAGTATACCGCATAGTCTTTTTGTAATGGTGATAAATTAACTTGTCTCATGTTCTTTACTTAATATCTCTGTTATTTTTAATTGTTCTTTTGCTTTAGCAAGTTCTCGGTTGGCACGATTAACATTCTGTCTAGCAATTATAACAGCAGGATGATCATTGGGCAATGATATTAGAGTTTCTTCTTCTATCATCTTTTTTCTTACCCAATCTAACATATCTAAGGAGTAATTATCTAATGTAACAGTTGCATAACTAGAGGGCATTACTGCCCAACTAGTACCGTTAAACACTTGCAAATCTGTACCCCATACACGAATCATTCCTTGTATTGGATTATCGTGATTCATAGGCACATAAGGTAAGGAGGTATCACCCCCTGATACCTTAACGCACCCGCCGCCTGCTAGACCTTTTATCATGCGTTTGCTGGAATGATATATTTGTAAGTAGCAATACCGCTGTCTAAAGTGATCTGCATAGCACCTTGATCGCTAAAACTAATTTTAGCATTGTTGGCATCTGCAATCTTTAAAATCGACAATACCTGTGTAACTGGCCAAGTTTGCGCTTTGGTAAGTTTACCTGTTACGCCTGTAGCAAATACAAATTCACCACCGTGGCTGCTAAGATCACCGAACGTAAATGTTAGTTTATCTCCGTCAGTTTTAGCCAAGAAAGATGTGTGTTCTGTATTAGCACCTGCTTGGAATTGGAAACGCTGAATAGCACTTATTGTAGGCTCAACTTCAACATTCCAGTTTACTCCACGGAACTTGACAGTTTTCAATTTCTCATTGATAATGTCTTGATTCATAAAGCGATAGTCATTTTTGAAGTCACCGTCTTTGTTTTCAAAGTGGAGACCGACAGGAATAGTTTCGCCGTTGCGTTCAGCAGTTACCACCTCGATCTTAGCACCGTCTTGATATTCCTTACCATCTAATAGATAGCGTAGTTTTTCAAGTTGTGGCATACCATATGTGCCGATCATGTCTGGATGTGGAGTGGCAGTTTCTGCGTACATGATAACCGTACGATCATCTGCCATGCTGTCTATTTGTGTTTTTTCTTCTGTGCCTGTTACTTTAACAATGTTTAGAAAGCCTAATTTGTTTGTATGTGCAACGATGTCTTGTAGAATAGATTTCATAATAATTTCCTTTGTGTTAGTTTATTTAGATTTAGGTGAAAAGTCAACAATTATTTTACTCAAAGTCAAACAATGAATTAAATGTGTTGGTTTCGGTTGTAGATTCTAGATCCCATTCTAGGACCCCGATAAGATTATCCAGTTTGTTATTGATAATAGTTGCCTCCATTTCGGCATGATCAAATGGAAGTTCTTGGAACCACTTAGGTAAACGCAGTTCGTCGACAGGATATGCGATTGAAGTGTAGCCTAAGGGATTAGTCCTAACCTTACAAACGATAACCTTCATGCCATCGACAATTTGCTGACTGTACTTGTCACCGTTCATACGTTTTAAAGTATTCCAATTGATACTTGCTCGAACATGTCCGGGCATATTAGCCTTGCCTGCTTTCTTTTCCTTCTCTTGATATTCCGCAATATTGTTTGCACGTTTCGGACTACCTTTTTCCCATCCTGGTCTTGCTTTGAATGCGGTTCTGAATTCACTGATCATTTCTAATATTTCTTTTTCTTCAGCGCCATCGAGCACCTTAGTTAAAACTTCACTTAAGAAGTTCTGCATGAATTCTGGAGTATCACTACGCTTCAAATCTAATCCCATGGCCTTGATCTTACCGGCTTTGGTTTCGCTATCGTATCTTTTGCCATCCTTGTCATAATACAATACAGCATAACGCTTCTTGGTAATGAACAATCCTTTGACAGCAACGATTTCACGCCCTGCCTTGATAACTTCGCCACGACTCTTTGGACAGTGGAACGCATCAAGCATCATTTGTGGAAATGTAGCATTGACATTATCTGCGATGTTGTTATACAGTTGGATCACTACATCCTTATCCCAAGGAATAAGTTTCTTCTGAATGTCGATCTTCAATGTATTGTATGCTGAGAAGTAACACGAGTCAGTATCACCGTAGATAATGCTCTTACCAACGTGATCAAATTCACCTGTGATAACTTCATTGACTTTGCCTGCCATGTGTTTGGCAATGGCGCGACCTGTTAGTGTAGTACTCTGTCCAATACGCTTGTCGAAGAATCTACATCCTGGATTCAAAATGGCACCGTACAAACTATTCAAGTTAATTTTCTTAACCAGTTGCCGCTTATCCCAGTATTCCTCTTCAACCTTATTGCCGGCGTCGATTGCCACTTTAAGTTTTTTCTGCATGTCCTTACGCTCACTATACCAGCGAGCCAACAATCCTGGAATGATACCTTCTTGATCGTATGTAAAAATTGTACCGTTGGCACTAAGCATCCATGATTTATTACTTTCATAAATTAACCTATATGCTTCTGCACCACTTAATATATCCTGCTCGCCATTTTCCCAATCAATAGTGACTTCGTAAGCACGATCCTGTCGCATCACTGCTTCGTATTCTAAACTGCCGAACATACCTTCCCATGCCGCAGCAAAAGATTTCTTATGCAATACCATTTGCTCATGAATAAATTCATCAGTATTGGTTTGCTGTATTTGTCCTACAATAGTTTCCGGACCCATATTCAATGCTCGAATGACACTCGGATACAGGCTGTTAATGTCCATTGATCCAATCCAATCATGCAGTCCTTTTTTAGGATATGCTACATACGCACCTGCCGCTTGATTGTTTTCGGTTTCGTCACGTTTAGCGCGACTTGGAACAATTAGTCCTCGGTGATGTGCTTCATTAACAATTGCTTGTTCTGTCACAGCCACCGCACCCATAGTAGTCTGTAGCAACACAGTACACTCATGTGCCAGTGTATTAGCAAGGTCAATAAATTTTAGTTTCTTATCTAACTTGTCAAGAAGTGCAGTATCTTGTCTATTGTATTCAATAAATTTGCGGAAGTCTTTATTGTATAGTTGATCCAGTGTACCTTCATAAACTGTCTTACTCTCACCTATCTCCATCTCTCCAATGGCATCGAGTCTGTAGGTGTGACGTTCTTCATAGGTATATTTCCTGTACAGTTCGAGACTGTCCAAATGAACGCGACCAATAAGATCATAAGTAACAGCCTGTTTCCCATATTT
>JAUKPQ010020681.1:0-10460 GCA_032273045.1 Chloridella minuta
CTCACCAATGCGTACACGCTCATGTTCTTTGCGCCACTGCTCATCACCGTGCTGGCTTGGCCGGTGCTGGGAGAGCGTGTACCGCGCGCGCACTGGTGGGCCGTGGGCGGCGGCTTGCTGGGTGTGCTGGTGGCGCTGCGCCCCAGTGCCGAGGGCTTTGCCAGTTGGGCTGGTTTGGCCGTGTTGGGTGCGGCCGTCTGCTACGCCGTGTCAGCCGTGGTCACGCGCCTGGCCAGCCGCACCGATTCGAAAGACAGCCTGGTCCTTTGGGTGATGGTGATCTTGACGGTGGTGGCCAGCGTGCTGGCCGCACCCCAGTGGCTGTCACTGCGTGCCCAAGACCTGGGCCTGTGGGCCGGGCTGGCGGCGTCGGGCTTCTTGGGCCAGCTAGCCATTACCGAGGCCTTCCGCCATGGTCAAGCCAGCGCCGTGGCCCCTTTTGAATACACCGCTTTGGCCTGGAGCCTGGGCATCGATTGGGCGCTATGGCAGCTGCTGCCCGACGGCTTCACGCTGCTGGGTGCCGCCATCATCGTGGGCAGTGGCCTGTATGTGCTGCGGCATGAACAGGTGCACGCCACGGCAGAGCACCCCTAGGCCTTAGCTCTGCTCTTGGAAAACTGGTGGCAACACTTGCGTAACAGTTTCATGCAAGTGGCGCCACAGCATGGGCCGTGAACCAGCGGTCATTCTCCGAGTAGGCACTGCCGCCAACACCGTTGTAGTTGATGGTTAGTTCCTCGCCAGCCTGGATGGGACACTCCGCCACAAACAGGATGCATTGGTTCTCGGCATCCGCCTGATAACGCAGGTTTGCCGGACTGGCGTGGTTATAGAGTCCGCCATAGCCCAGCGCAATGGCCTGTCCTTCGTGCACCCCTGTGAGGCCTTTCCAGCTGAAGGTGTATTTCTGCAGCAGGGCAGGCAGGTCATAGTGCGAGCAATCAAGCACCAGCACCGGCGCGTGTTCAACCACCTCGCCTACGGCAAAGTTACGGGCAGCAAACACGCCCCGTCCGCGCGGGGTGCCGGTGTCTTGCACCCACACCGGGGCTGCCCCAATCTTCAACTGCATGCTGGTCCTCCTACATTCGTATGCCGTGCGTTTCTCACATGGCGCTCTCAGGCAATGGAGGCGGCAGGGGAATCGGTAAAGGCAGGACAAACTCGGGCCCAGCCTTGGCCGTATCGGCTCCGGCCGCTCCGCGATTCAAAGTGCCTGCTGGTGCCGCCTTGCTGTCGTCACCGCGAGGTGCCGCGCCAGAACCTTTGGCCATGTCAGCGCCCTTGGCATCATCACGTGGGGCTGGACTGGAGCCTTTGGCTTGGTCGCTACCCTTCGCGTCGTCGTCACCGCGAGGTGCCGCATTGGAGCCTTTGGCCATGTCGCTGCCCTTGGCATCATCGTCGCGTGGTGCCGCGCCAGAACCTTTGGCCATGTCAGCGCCCTTGGCATCATCGCGTGGGGCTGGACTGGAGCCTTTGGCTTGGTCGCTGCCCTTCGCGTCGTCGTCACCACGCGGTGCCGCACCAGAGCCTTTAGCTAGATCGGCGCCCTTGGCATCGTCGCGCGGCGCGGGAGTGGCGCCCTTGGCTAGGTCAGCACCCTTTGCGTCGTCGTCACCGCGAGGTGCCGCGCCAGAACCTTTGGCCATGTCAGCGCCCTTGGCATCATCACGTGGTGCTGGATTGGCTCCCTTGGCTAGGTCAGCACCTTTCGCATCGTCGTCACCGCGAGGTGCCGCACCAGAGCCTTTGGCCATATCGGCACCTTTGGCTAGGTCAGCACCCTTTGCGTCATCCTCGCCGCGAGGTGCCGCATTGGAGCCTTTGGCTTGGTCGCTGCCCTTGGCGTCGCCACGTGGCGCCGAATTGGCACCCTTGGCTAGGTCAGCACCTTTCGCGTCATCGCCGCCGCGAGGTGCCGCACTGGAGCCTTTGGCTTGGTCGCTGCCCTTGGCGTCGTCGCGTGGCGCGGGAGTGGCACCTTTGGCTAGGTCAGCGCCTTTCGCGTCGTCGTCACCGCGAGGTGCCGCACCAGAGCCTTTGGCCATATCGGCGCCCTTTGCGTCGTCATCGCCGCGAGGTGCTGCGCCAGAACCTTTGGCCATGTCAGCGCCCTTGGCATCATCACGTGGTGCTGGATTGGCACCCTTGGCTAGGTCAGCACCCTTTGCGTCGTCATCGCCGCGAGGTGCCGCATCGGAGCCTTTTGCCATATCGGCACCCTTGGCGTCGTCACGTGGTGCTGGACTGGAGCCTTTGGCTTGGTCGCTACCCTTTGCGCCGTCGTCACCGCGAGGTGCCGCGCCAGAACCTTTGGCCATGTCAGCGCCCTTGGCATCGTCACGTGGTGCTGGACTGGAGCCCTTGGCTTGGTCACTGCCCTTCGCGTCGTCGTCGTGTGGGGCGGGATTGGCACCTTTGGCTAGGTCAGCACCCTTTGCATCGTCACGTGGTGCCGGATCGGCACCCTTCGCGCCGTCATCACCACGCGGTGCCGGACTGGAGCCCTTGGCTTGGTCACTGCCCTTGGCATCATCGTCGCGTGGTGCGGGGGCACCTTTCGCGTCGTCACTACCCTTCGCCGGATCGCTGCCTTTTGCGGGATCACTTCCCTTGGCCGTATCACTGCCCTTGGCGGAATCGGACGCGCCCTTGGCCGGGTCGGCGGGTTGCGGCTTCTCGGTGGTCGTGGTCTTGCTGAGGGTCACGTCGGCCTTGATGCCCAGGGCCACATTGGTGTTGCTGTCCTTGACGGCCTTGTTGGTGGTCTGCCCTCCCACCTGCAGCTGGCTGCCGCTGGCGCCTGCGATGCTGGCACTCTCGTTGAGCAGGTTGCCACCGGTACGCAGCGTGCTGCTGCCGCCGCTGCTGATCGAGACCTTCTCGTTGGTGCTGCTTTCGCTGAGCGCGAAGTCCACGGCACCGCTGAGGTTGGCCTTGGTCGTGGTTTTGGTTTGGGTGGCAGAGTCTTCTTTCTTGCGGTCCACGCCCACGCCCAGCTGCACGCCGGCCGACACGCTGCTGGCAGTGCTGGTGGCTGCGCGCAGGTTGGTGTTGCCCTTGGCATCGAGCACGGTATCGCCGCCGCTCTGGATGCGTGTGCCTTCCAGGTCGATGTCCGCGCCACTGCGCAGCTGCGTGCCCTGGCCGCTGCGGATGTTGCCAGCGGTCTTGGTATTGCTCTGCGCGGTGTTCTGGCTGTAGCCACCCGCAACCTCGAACATGCCACCGGTTTCCTTGCTGCCGTCGGCGCCGGCCTTGCCACCCGTGCTCATGCCCAGCGTGACGGAAGCGTTGGCGTTGTGCGTGGTCGAGCTGCTCTTGTCTTCCGCCGCCAGGATGGCGAGCTTGCCGCCGGCGTCGAGGCTGGTGCTGCCAGCGGAGTCGATACTGGTGCCCTTGAGTGTCATGTCGCCGCTGCTCTTGAGGCGGGTGTTGCCGCCGGCCACGATGGCGCCGGCTACGTCGGTACTGCGGCTGGCCTGGCCCACCGTGGTATCTGCCGCCACGCTGACACTGCCGCCGACCACGCTTTGCGCATTGACGTTGACGCTGACCACGGCACCCACATTCACGTTGAGCGCGCTGCTGCTCTGCGTGTTCTGGGCAGCCTTGTAGTCCAGGGTCTTGGCGCCAATGTCGACGTCGCCACCGGCCTGGATGCGCGTGCCCTCCAGCGTGGTGCTGCCGCTGGACTGGCTGCTGAAGTTTTTGCCCACCGTGATGTTGGAGGTGACGGCCTTGCTGGCGTTTTCGCTGGCCATGCTGGTCTGCGAGCTGACGCTGACACGCCCACCGACCGAGGCGTCGTAGCCAGCGCCAGTGCTCACACCCGCATTGGCCGAGGCGCCCGCATACATGCCGACCTTGGCCGAGTTGTCGAGCGTGCGGCTGCTGCTGTAGCTGGTATCACGCGCTGCCAGGGACTCAATCTCGCTAGCCGACTGGGTCATGGAGCCGCCCACCGCGATCTGTGTGCCCACATCGCTGATTTTGCCGGTGGCGGTGCGGTTGAGATCGCCGCCCGCACGGATGCTGGAGGTGACCGCCGTGCTGCCGCCAGAGACAGTGGACTGGTCCACATTGCGTGCCTGGTAACCCATGCCAATCTCGGCGGAGGCGCCGGCCTTGGCATTCGCCTGTGCTTCGGCGTTGGCACCGCTGCTGGCTTCCAGGTACAGGCCGGCCGAGGTGGTGTTGCGCGTGGAGCTGGTTTCCTTGCGGTCCGCCGCTGCGGTAAAACGCATGTTCACCGCCTTGAGGTCGACGTTGCCGCCAGCTGCAATGTCCGATCCCTGGACACTGATGTCGGTGGCCGTGATGGCCATGTTGCCACCTGCGCTGATCTGCGACTTGTTGTTGGTCGTGCTCAGGCTGCTGTCCGTGCCGGTCTGCACGCGCAGCAGGTCCAGTGTGTTGCTGGAGCCAGCCGAAGCCGAGGCGCTGGCCGAGGGCAGCAGTGCGCCGGCACCGGCCTGCACCGCGGCGCCGGCTTCGGCCTTGTTGGTGCTGTTGGCCATGAGGCCGACCTTGGTGTTGGTCGTCGTCGTGGTACTGGTGGAAATGTCCTCCGAGGTCCGTACGTCCAGCGTCTTGGTCTGCAGGGCCAGGTTGCCACCGGCTGCCAGTGTGCTGCCTTCGAGGGTGACCTTGTCGCTGGCCTGCACGCTGAGGTTGCCCCCGCTCTTGAGGCTGGAAGCGCTGTTGCGGATGTTGAGCGAATCGGTGCGCGACTGCGTGCTGTCCACAAATGCGATGCCGGTCTCGCTATTGGCTGAGGCTGATGCATTGGCACTGCCGTTGACCCCAGCGGCGCCCGTGCTGCCGCTTGCGCCTGCGCCTGCAGCCACGCTGTTGTTCGAACTGGCCATGAGGCCGACGTTGGTCTGCTCGCTGCGGACCGTGCGCGTCTCGATGTCTTTGCCGGCCAGCAGTTCGAGCCGCTTGGCCGCCACAGCCATGCTGCCCTTGGCGTCTACGCTGGAGCCCTGGATGGTGATCTTATCGGTGGCCACCATCTGGGCGTTGCCGCCGATGTTGAGCGCCGAGGCCACGTTCTTCTGCGACAGCGCGTCGGTGCTGGTCTTCTCGGTGGACAGGAAGGCCAGGCCGCCAGCGCCCTGCGCGCCAGCCTGCGCACTGCCGCCGACATCGCCAGAGGCTCCATTGCGTGCGGCCAAGCCGGTTGCGCTACCGCTGGCACTGCTGTTGCTGCTGCCGCTGCCGCCGACAATCTTGAGGATGCTGGTGGTCTCGGTCTCGGTGTGCGTTTCCACGCCCTCCTTGCCTGCCAGAATCTTGATGTTCTGGGCTTTGAGTGCGGCGTCCTTGGCCACGTCGAGCTTGGAGCCCTGCAACGTGATGTCCTTGCCGGCCTGCGCCACCAGGCTGCCGCCCACATTCATGTTGCTGGCAACGTTCTGGCTGACGGTCTCGGTGCTCTTGGTGGTCGAGGTGCCCCACAGGCCGCCGCCAACGAACAGGCCTTCTTCCTTGGTTTGCGTTTTGGTTTCGGTGCTGTTGGTGCGGTTGATGATCTGCACATCCTCTTTGGCCTGCAGCACCGCATCCTTGCCAACCTGGACATTGGTGCCGGCCAGCGTGATGCTCTTGTCGGACACGATGGCCAGGTTGCCGCCTACGTTGAGGCCGGACTGCACCTGCTCCACCGTGGTGGTTTGGGTGCTGCTCTCCTTGGAACGCAAAAAGCCTTTTTCGGACGACTGGCTGGAGCTGGTGGAGCGTTTCTCTATGGTGTCAAACACCACGCCATTGCCCGCTTTGAGCAGTGCGTCGCCACCTGCATTGACCTGGGCACCGATCACGCTGATCTTGTCGGTGGCGACCAGGGCCAGATCTTTGGTGGCGCTGATGCTGGCCACCGGACCGATGGTGGTGCTATTGCCATTGCGGCTGGACAAGGTCTTGTTGACGATGCTGCCACTCTCCGAAACCAGTGTGACATCGCCGCCCTGGATAGTGCCCGAGAGGTTGACGATGTCCCCCTTGCTGACAATCACCGCCGTCTGGCTACCGCTGATGGTGCCGCCCTGGTTGGTCAGGCTGTCAACCTTCATGGCCAAGTTGTCGGCTTCAATGACGACGCCACGCGCCACGCTGTCGCGCGTCTTGGCCGACAAGTACACCACCGGCACCAGCACGCGTTGGCCCTGCACAGTGCTTTCCACCATCCATAGCATGTCGCTCTGCAGTTGGTTGAGCTGGGCCTCGGTCGGCGCCATGCCTAGCACCAGGCCAAGCGACCCGCGCTGTGCGGCCGCGTTGTCCATCAGCTTTTTCATCTGCTCGCTGGTCGAGCTGTTGCCGCGTAACAGCTCCTTGCCGGTCTGCGCCACCAGCTGCTGCTGCACCAGATAGGCCTCGTAGCCAGCGTCGCCCAGGCGCTTGAGGATGGTGTCGGGGCTGTAGCCCAGCTGCTGGGCCAGGTAGTCCGAGCTGACCGAGTTGACCGGGGCGTTGAGGTACCGCGGGTTGGTCTCGATCAGGTAGTTCGCATTGGGTGTGGGCGAGACGACGAAGCGGCCGTTCGGGTTGCTCGGCAGCGTGAAGTTGATGCCGCCAAAACTGATGGCGCTGGCCGCGCTGCCACTGCCGCCGGACGCATTGCTGCTGCTGCCGTTCACACCGTTGACCTTGCTGGTGTTGTCAGTCGGTGTCTGTGAACTGATGGTGCCGTCGCGGCCAGCGTTGACGGTAACTGCCTGCTTGCTGCCCACCGAGTTCAGCGTGACGGCGACATTGGAAATGATGACCGAGGAATTGCCGTTGCTGCCAAACACGCCCACGCCCGGGGTGGCCGAGGTGCCGCTGCTGCTGCTGAGGTGCACATTTCCCAGATTGGCGGCCGAATACATCGCAAAATCCGGGCCCGTACCGCCGAAGAAGTTCAGCCAGTGATAGTAGTGATTCCAGTCATCGACGTAGGTTTCGGTGGGGGATGGAACGTCAGAGTTGATAAAAGTGGCGTGTGCTCCCGCACGGCCTTCGAGCCGAACGGTATTCGCCGAAATAACGGCACGCTGGTTGATCGCTGTGACGAAGTCATACAGGCGCACGGTGCCACCGGCCAGGATTTGGGGTTTGTAAGGCAGCGCACCTTTGTAGGCCTTGGTACGCGACCACTGCGCGTCGCCGTTCCCGAGCAGGGTTGTACTGGAGTAGACCCAGTCCCAGCCTGCGTCGTTGAACGTGCTGTCCGCCGTAGAGTTGGCAATGTCTTCGGCTTTGACACTGACGTCGACCAGCGCGCGGATACTGCCGTTGTTGATGAGGCGCTGCGCCTCGATGGCGATGCTACCGTCGGCTTCGATGGTACCGGTCGCGTCGGCCAGGGTGCCGAAGTTCTTGACCATGCCCTCCGCATTCAGGCGCAGATTGTGGCCGCTCCAGATGGCGCCCCTATTGTTGATGTTGCCGACCACAGAGATCTGTGCATCATTGCGTGCCGAGAAGCCTCCCGTGGTCTCGTTGGTCACACTGGTGGCCACAAAGATCAGGTTACTGCCGGAGAAGACCAAGCCTTTGTTGGTCACGGAGTTGCTGATTTGGATATCGGCCAGACCGCTGCCGCCTGTGGCGCCCAGTACGCTCGAGCGACTGCCTTTTATGAGCAAGTTGGCAGAGCGTACCGTCAGGTTGCGCTTCGCAGCTAGGCTACCGCCATCTTCGATACCAAAGCCATTACTGCGGATTGTGACGTCCTGACCCACATTCATGGCGCCATCGCCAATATTCAGGGTGATGTTGTCGCTATCGCTATAGCCGGCCACGTCCAGCGTGCCCTGGCTCTCGACGCGGCTTTTGTTGTAGAACATGGCCAGCGTGTCGGCGCTGCCGCCGCGCACCCGGATGTTGCCATTGGCCAGAATGTTGGCCTTGGCGTTGTTGTCAATGCGGCTAGTGGCCGTGAGGTCCATGGCACCGAGCGACTGGATGGTGCCATCGTTGCTGATGGTGTCAGCGACCAGGCCACCGCGGCCGGACGAGGCGGTGGCCAGCGTGATGACGCCGCCTACATCGTTGTGCAACGTACCGCTAGCGCTGATGACGGAGTTGGCCGAGCCTCCACCCTGGATGTTTCCGGCGTTCTCCACATTTCCAAGGTTCTCCAGCTGCAGGCGATCCGCAGCCACCAGAGCACCGACTTGGTTGCGCAGGTGGATTCCCGCACTGTTGAGGCTCAGCGTGGCCTTGCTGTAGACCGTGCCGCTATTGTCAAAACCATAGCCCGAGGCCGGGTTGCTGCTCAGGGCCAGGCTCAGGTTGCCGGCCGTCCATACCAGTTTTTTGTTCTCCAGGCTGGCAGCCTGCACGGTCGCGTTGCTGGCCGACTGCAGGGTGCCGCTGTTGGTCAATGCGCCACTGAGTGTGAGTGTGTCGCCGCTGCCGGCGCTGTTCGAAAGAATCCAGGTTCCGCTGTTGTTCAAGCTGGCCAGTTGCACATCGCTGGCGTTGTTGGCCTGTACCCAGCCCTTGCTGGGGGCGTGGGCGTTGGCGATATTGCTGGCGCTGGCGGCCCGCAGCCGCAGGTCCCCGCCGGTGTAGAGCGTGCCGCTGTTGCTGAAGTTGCCAGTGGCGGCGCCATTGGCATCGGCGATGTCGAGCTGGCTGGCGCCGTAGATGTCGCCGCTGTTGGTAAGTCCATTGCTGCGCAGCGTGGCCGCACCGCTGCTGGCCACCAGCGTGCCCTGGTTGTCCAGCGTACCGTTGCTGTTGGCCCGCAGACTGGCGCCCTTGAGGACGGCATCGCTCTTATTGCTCAGGGTGCCACTGCCGGCGTCCAGGCTCAGCGCGGCCGCGCTCTGGATGCGCGCATTGCTGCGGTTGACCAGGCCTTGGTCGGTCTGTAGCGTCAGCGCGGCCGCACCCAGCACCGCACCGCGGTTGTCCACGCTGTTGGCCTGCACTGTGGCAGCGTTGGCCGACTGCAGGGTGCCGCTGTTGGTCAGTGCGCCACTGAGCGTGAGCGTGTCACCGTTACCGGCGCTGCTCGAGAGAATCCAGGTTCCGCTATTGTCCAAGCTGGCCAGTTGCACATCGCTGGCGCTGTTGGCTTGTACCCAGCCCTTGCTGGGATCGTTGGCGTTGGCGATATTGCTGGCGCTCGCAGCCCGCAGCCGCAGGTCCCCGCCGGTGTAGAGCGTACCGCTGTTGCTGAAGCTGCCGCTGGCGGCGCCGTTCGAATCAGCGATATCGAGCTGGCTGGCGCCGTACATGGTGCCGCTGTTGACCAGCCCATTGCTGCGCACGCGCGTGCGGCCGGCAGCGGCTGTGACCGAACCCGCGTTATCCACGGCCTGGGCGGCGCGCAGGTCGATATTGCCGTTGCGCGAGACCAGCGCTTGGGCGGCATCGGCCTCGGTGCGCAGCGTGCCTGCCGACTCCAGTGTCAGGTCCCCATTGGCGCCGACCTTGGCTTTGCCTAGTTGCATGTTGCCGCTTTGCGTGCGCAGCGTGAGGTTGCCATCCGACAGCAGCTCAGCGCCATTGTTGCCAATGGCCAGCGCGCCGAGGTTCGCAGTGACGCTGCTGACGCCCCGCCACTGCGTGCCATCGATGCTGCTGGCGCCGCTGGTGTTCAGGCTCAGCGCGCCGCCGGCAAAGCGCAGGTTGTTGTTACTCTGGGCCGTGTTGCTGGCGTTGTCCGTCAGCGTGGTACCGGTCATTGCGAGTGCACCGCTGGCTACCAGCGCGCCGCCGCTCAAGGCCACGCCGCCTTGGCTGGCTTCCAGCGTGAGGTCGCGCCCGGCCGTGAGCGCGCTGTCGCTGGCGCTCAGTGCGGTGGCCGCGTTGCTGCTGGTTCGTACGTTGAGGTCGCGCTGGGCCGACACGCTGTTGCGCAGCTCGATGGTGCCCGCGGCGCTAAGCGTGAAGTCACCGCTGCTGGCTGCGGCGTCGCCCCGCATGCGCACGCCCACCCCGCTTTCATTGGCGATGAGCTGGATACTGTTGGCATACATGCCGCCCAGCGCGGCCGTGTCGATGGCGTAGCTGGGGGCAGCACCGCTGGGCGTGGTGTTGCCAGTGACCTGGCGCGTGCCGTAGTCCCAGCGCACGGCACCGGTTGCCACCAGCAGATCTTTGGCATTGACGCTGCTATCCAGCTTGAGATTGCGCGTGACCATGTCCAGCAGCAGCTGGTTGCTGGCATTGAGGCCGGTGCCGTTGACCAGAATGTCACCCTGGCGTACGTCAAATCCCGCCAGCGAGCCGTCCGCCCCGAAATTGGGGGTGCCGGTGGTCAGCGTGATGCGGTCGGTGTTGATGAAGCCGCAGCCGTTGCAGGTGATGCCGTACGGGTTGGCAACCACCACATTGGCGCGGCCGCCCAGCACCTCGGTAAACCCGGCCAGGACGCTGCGGTTATTGCTGACTACTTCGTTGAGGATGACGCTGGCCTCGCTGCCCAGGTTCTTGTTGGCGGCCACCCAGCC
>JAUKPQ010020692.1:0-10455 GCA_032273045.1 Chloridella minuta
ATAAGTACTGCTCTACTCGGTGCAAAGAAAAAGCAGTATGTGGTATAGAGAACACGTCTAGGCAGTACACTCGGATAAGCGGACGCTGGGATAAATATTTTACGCGCCTCTGTAATCAAAAACACCGTAAGGGAGTTATAACCCCCGAAGACTGCATGGCGATACTGGAAGCTCAAGGAGGTCGGTGTATTTTGTCCGGCGAGGTGCTAACATGTACCCTCCAGAAAGGTACTAAGACACCCACGAACGCCAGCTTAGACCGTATAGATGCAGGTGAAACCTATGAACCTAGTAATGTACAACTTGTGTGCGCCGTGCTAAACGTGTGGAGGTCAGATACCCCACTAGCGGAGTATATAGATTGGTGCAGGAAGGTGACTAAACATGCCGAAAAAACGTGATTATGAACGCGAATACCAAACATACCACGGCACAGAGGCGCAGAAGAAGAACCGCGCTGCGCGCAATGCGGCCCGTGCCAAGATGATGAAGGCCGGTAAGGTCCACAAGGGCGACGGGAAAGACGTTGCCCACGTAAAAGCATTTGACAAAGGCGGCACTAACAAGACAGGGCTGCGTGTAGAAAGTAAGACCACCAACCGGTCGTTCCTCCGTGATAAGAAGGGTAACCTCGTGTCGGAGCGCAGCAAACGGGAACGTAAGAAGTAACCACGAAGGAGCACTCGTGCAGATAATTGATAACAAGGCGCTGCTAGTTACAGCGCCGAACGCACATACTATACCGGATTACATTGCGAAGAGTGCCCCAGTCGAGGGCGGAGCCGTAGCTGTACACTGGGGGCTACACGAGGCTACGAAGCTAGCCCAGCTTGGGTTTGACGGCGTGCCGTCCCCTATATTGCGCGACTATAACTGGACGGGTAAGTACTCGCCGTTCGACCACCAGAAAGAGACAGCTTCGTTCCTGTCACTCCGCAGACGCGCATTCTGCTTCAACGAGCAGGGCACAGGTAAGACGGCTAGCGTCATCTGGACGGCTGACTACCTGATGAAGAAGGGTAAGGTTAACCGCGTACTGGTGCTATGCCCGTTGTCGATTATGAAGTCGGCTTGGCAGCGCGACCTTTTCACCTTTGCTATGCACCGCTCGTGTAGCGTTGCGCATGGTGCAGCGCCGCAGCGTAAGAAGATTATCGCAGCAGGGGCAGAGTTCGTCATCATCAACTTCGACGGTCTTGCTATCGTGAAGGACGAGATAATTGCAGGTGGCTTTGACCTTATCGTAGTGGACGAGGCGAACGCATATAAGAACGTGCAGACCAACCGCTGGAAGATTTTTAGCCAGATTGTGAAGGCCACAGACCCACGGCTTTGGATGATGACGGGTACGCCCGCTGCGCAGTCTCCGGTAGACGCATATGGACTGGCCAAGCTGGTTAACCCAGAGGGTTGCCCTAGGTACTTTGGTGATTTCCGTGCCGCAGTCATGCACAAGGTCACGCAGTTCAAATGGGCACCTAAGCCTCACGCATCCGAGTATGTGCATAACATGCTGCAGCCAGCTATTCGGTTCGAAAAGAAAGATTGTCTTGACTTACCCGAAGTGACCCACACATCACGTGATGCTCCGCTAACGACGCAGCAGAGCAAGTACTATAAGATGCTCAAGGAGCAGATGCTGATTGAGACAGGCGGCGAGGAAGTCAGCGCGGTCAACGCGGCTACGCAGATAAACAAGCTACTGCAGATAAGCGGAGGTGCGGTCTACACGGATACTGGTGAGGTGCTAGAGTTCGATGTGTCTAACCGCATTAACGTCGTACTCGAAGTCATAGAAGAAGCCAGCAACAAGGTTCTGGTCTTCGTGCCGTTCACGCACACTATTGAGATACTCCGTGCTAGGCTGGAGAAGGAAGGCATATCGTGCGGCGTCATCAACGGCAAAGTGTCTCTAAATAAGCGCAGCGAGATTATCGAGCGGTTTCAGACAGGCAAAGACCCACACGTACTTATCATCCAGCCACAGGCTGCATCGCACGGTCTTACACTCACGGAAGCAGACACAATCATCTGGTATGCGCCAGTAACCAGCGTGGAGACTTACCTGCAAGCTAACGCACGTATCGACCGTCCCGGCCAGAAGAACGCCATGACCATCGTGCACATCAAAGGCAGTCCAGTGGAAGAGCGGCTGTACAGCATGCTCAAAAATAATATCGCCAACCACGAAAAACTGATTGACTTGTATAGGGAAGTTATGGAACTATAAGATTTGACAATGTCAAAGACCCGTGGTAGCTAACAATAACCAAGGCACCACAACCAAGAAGGAGCAAAAGAATGGAAGACTTACCCGTAGACAAGCTTGTACGTGTCTACCGCAAGATACGCGATGCCGTGCAAGAGAAGGAAGACGCCCACAAAGCCGAGATAGCAGAGCTTAAAGAGCAGATGGACATGATTAGTACCAAGCTGCTTGAAGTATGCAACACCCAGAACGTCGATAGCCTCCGCACAAAGGAAGGCACGATAACAAGGCGCGCTGCGACCCGCTACTGGACGAGCGATTGGGAGTCCATGTACAAATTCCTCAAGGAGCATGATGTCATGCACCTTCTCGAACAGCGCATCCACAACGGCAACATGCGTACTTACCTAGAGGAGAACCCCGACGTCCTACCTGTCGGCCTCAATGCAGATACCAAGTATGTGCTTTCGGTTCGCAAACCTACAACCAAGTGAGAGAAACAATGACCAATTTGACTATCTTCAAAAACCCTAATGCCGTTGCTGCTTCGGCGCTGCCACCATCGAAACTGGGTGCGCAGATTGCTTCGAGCATGGGCGGTTATAACCGCATCGCCACCAACACCAACGGCACGTTCAAGCGTATCGTAAATGGTGAGCAGGTCGGCAAAGCCATCCGTGGTGAGTTCAACGCCATCATCCTCGCTATGTTGGAAAAGCCCAGCCGTAGCTTCTATGCCAGCGACTATGACCCCGATGCTAAGGGCAGTGCACCTGACTGCTTCTCTAACCTAGGTGATAAACCAGAAGCATCTGCATCCAACCGCCAAGCCAGCAACTGTGCTAGCTGCCCTAAGAACATCGACGGTTCCGGTAAGAACGGTAAGGGTAAAGCCTGTCGTTTCAGCCGCAAGGTTGCATTGTTCCTAGACGGTGACGAGTCCGGCGACGTGTATCAGTTCAACATCCCAGCTAAGTCGCTATTCGGTAAGGGCACGGGCAACACCCTCCCGTTCGAGCAGTACTGCCGCCATCTGGTGTCGAACAATGCAGCACCTGACCGCGTGGTAACCACCATCGCGTATAACCTCGACGCAGAAACCATGGAGCTTAACTTCACTGCCGACCGGTTTATCACACCCGAAGAACTGGAGCGCGTTACAGAGGCACAAGAGAACGCCGCTACAACCCGCCTAATCAGCTTTGACGCAACGAAGACCGCTGCCGCAGAAGAACCTGCCAAGCTTGCAGCGCAGCCAGAGGTGAAGGCGAAGAAGCCATCCTTCTTGGATGATGACGACGGTGAAGACGACGAGGAAGAAGCACTGCCAGAACCAGTGAAGCGCCCCTCTAAGAAAGCTGCACCTGCCGAAGTCCCTGCTGGTAGCCTCGCTGCTGTAGTTAGCGACTGGGCTGACGACGAAGAAGAAGACGACTAATGAGTGGCGGTTATAGCCTACGTATTCAGGAGGCCAATGCCAAGGCGAGCAAACACAAGTTGGGTGTTCGTCTGGGTAGGCTCTGCATTGCGCAGGACATCCCCGT
This sequence comes from Chloridella minuta, assembly GCA_032273045.1. Lineage (NCBI taxonomy): Eukaryota > Xanthophyceae > Mischococcales > Pleurochloridaceae > Chloridella > Chloridella minuta. The sequence continues at coordinate 3,754 of JAUKPQ010020692.1, forward strand.
AGCCGTAGTAGCTAAGTGCACAGGCGTAACGAGGCAGACAGTGTATAACTGGTTCTGCGGGACTTCGGTCCCGCAGGGCACTGCCACGGCGCTTATAGCTTCATACATGGCAAGTCTGGAGAGCTCTGTCTCCTAAGAGGCAGAGAGTATTTTCTTTTAGGAATGGGCGTGTGATTTGCCCTATGGAGTGGTGTCTGCGTGGCGGAGGAATTTGACCTTTTATCAGCGGTGCAGCCCGAAGAGGGCTGGTACGCTATCGTCGGGCTAAGCCCCGACAGTAAGCAACAGGAGTTAGTAGAAACACGTGAAGAGGCCGACGCATGGGCCAAGACATTTCTCAACCAAGGGAAGAATGTATTTTTTGGTGTAGCTAAATATATAGACGGTAAGTCGCGCACCAAGCAAAACGTGAAAGCATTGAAGTCGCTCTGGCTGGACATAGATTGCGGACCGGAGAAGGACTACGATACACAGCAGGAGGGCGTAGATGCCCTTCGTAGCTTCTGCAAAACAGTCGGTATGCCTAAGCCTACCCTAGTTAACTCTGGGCGCGGTCTGCACGTATACTGGACGTTGACCGAAGAAGTTACACGCGAAGAATGGGAGCCGGTATGTCTACGGCTAAAGGAAGTCTGCACCACTAAGGGGCTACGTGTCGATAACAGCTGCTTCGAGGCAGCGCGCATCTTGCGTATTCCGGGCACGTTTAACTTTAAGGGCACAGACCCACTGCGTGTTGAAGTGATGGTTGTCGGTAAGCCGACGCCCATACAGACCATACGTGACGTGCTGGGGGTAAAGGAGACGAAGGCGTCACCACTGGGCGACATGCCGGTGTTCACACCTAGTCCGTTATCTAAGGTTATCCGTGCTAGCATGGAGTCGAGCTTCACTAAGATTATGAAGCGCGGCGAGAACGGATGCAGGCAGCTTAACGCCAGTTACGAGGACCGCAGGGACATATCAGAGCCACGTTGGTTTGCTGCGTTGTCAATCGCTAAGTTCTGTAAGGACCGTGATAAGGCGATACACAAGCTATCTGCGGACCACCCTGACTACGACCCCGACAAGGTTGAACAGAAGGTAACGCACATAGTCGGGCCGCACACCTGTGCGGAGTTCGAGAAGCACAATCCCGGCGGATGCGCAGGGTGCCCGCATATCGGCAAGATACGTTCACCTATTACGTTAGGTAAAGAGCTGAAGGAGGCAACTCCAGAGGACAACGTGGTCATTGAGGAGACCGCCGTCGGGGCAGTTAAGTTCCATATACCCGAGTTCCCCTTCCCCTACATGCGGGGCAAGCACGGTGGTGTATGGCGCAAAGTTGCACCCAGTGACGGTGAAGAAGGCGTCGAGGACGTTGCACTGGTATATCCGTACGACATCTACGTGGCTAAGCGGATGGACGACCCTGTCGAGGGTGGCGTAGCCCTTATCCGTCTGCACACACCGCAGGATGGCGTCAAAGAGTTCACGGTGCACAACTCCAAGATGGCGGATGGCAACGAGCTGAAGAAGCTTCTTGCCTCTAAGCACGTGATGTTAAGTTCCAAGACGGACTATGCGTACTTGGTGGACTTCATAATTAAATCAATAGCCCAATATTTTCACAGCACAAAGGTAGAGCAAATGCGTAATCAGTTTGGATGGGTAGATAACGACAGTAAGTTTATCATTGGCGACCGCGAGATAAGCGCGGAAGGGACGTACCATAGTCCGCCCTCGTCAGTTACTAAGGTAGTAGCCGAGCACATGACGGCTAAGGGCTCACTGGAGAAGTGGCGTGAGGTGTTCGACCTGTACGGACGTCCGGGCCTTGAGGGGCATGCGTTCGCAGCAGCCACCGCCTTCGGTGCGCCTCTGTTGCGCTTCTCTGGCCAGCGCGGGGCAATCATTAACGTGGTGCACCCTAAGTCAGGCACGGGTAAGACAACAGCCTTGCAGATGGCGAACAGTGTATACGGCGACCCCGTAGCACTATGTGCCAAGAAGGACGACACGTTCAACTCGAAGGTGTTTAAGATTGGTGTATTCTGCAACCTGCATATCAGCTTCGACGAAATGTCGAACACAGAGCCCAAGCAACTAAGTGAACTTGCCTACTTGATTACACAGGGTACAGGCAAGGACCGCATGAAGGCATCCTCCAACGAGCTTCGGGCAAACCTGACATCGTGGCAGACTATCGCACTGTGCTCGTCTAACCACTCGTTCTACGAGAAGCTGGAGATTGCTAAGGGTTCACCAGACGGTGAGACCATGCGTATTATCGAGTATAGCATCGACTATTCTGACGCGATTGACATTGAGTATGGCAAGAAGATGTTCGACCACCAGCTGCTCGAAAACTATGGGCATGCAGGTGATATCTATGCGCGATATCTTATCACGCACTACGACGAGGTTAAGGCGCTCTATGCTACGGTCCAACAGCGCATCGACTCCAAGCTTAAGCTAACACAGCGTGAGCGTTTCTGGTCAGCCACGGCAGCTGCTAACATAACAGGTATCTACATCGCCCTGCATCTGGGCCTGTGCAACTGGGACATCGCCGCAATCTTTAAGTGGACGTGCAAGATGATACTCAACCTGCGCAACACGATGACACCGCCCCCTGAAGGTGAGCAGCAGATACTTGGTGAGTTTATGAACGCTCGTCTGGGTAACATCCTCATCATCAACGATGGGCTAGACCGCCGCAGCAAGATGGTAGAAGTGGCAGCACTGAAGCCGTTGCACGAGCTTATGATACGTTACGAGCCTGACACTGCTAAGGTCTATATAACTGCCAGCTCATTCCGTGAGTATTGTGGGGCACGTAACATCGCATACCGCTCGACTATTAACGCTATGAAGGCCAAAGGCCTGTATCTGGAGTCCGGCAACAAGCGCATGTCGAAGGGTATGGCTATCAACACGGTGCCCGTACAGGCACTAATCTTTGACGCTAACCACCCTGATTTCAGCGGTATTACGGACCTGTTCAATAACGTAGTTACAGCTGCGCAGCCGGAGGCCGACGAAGAATGAAGGTAGCTGGGGTCAGCTACGATATAAACTGGCGCGCCTTCACAAAGGGCGCGTCACTCTTTTTCCCGTGCCTAGACCCCAAAGCTGCAAAGAAGGAGATACGCCCTGTGCTACGCAGGCTGAAGCTAAAAGTAGTGTACAGGAGCGTAGTTGACACTAAATCTGGTATTAGGGGTTTACGTATCTGGCGGATGTAATTATGATAGGCACCGGAAGATGCTCCTTCCCTTGGTTGATACTACCCCGCCGGTCTCCTCCCCGGCGGGGTTTTTTTATTCTATAACTGCACCCCTGCGCTCGTAGGGGAAGAACAGTTCTTCCTCACCGTCGTTATACTCGACGCCACGATATGATTTTTCTTCCAGATTTTCTGCGCTCTGCAGCGACCGTGCTAAGTCCTCACCCTCGATTAGATACTTGCCGAGTGGTGTGCCTTCGCTACCGACTGGCACCTTGGCGTTGAACCTGCGCATCTTCTCGAACACTACTTCCAGTGCTTCTTCGTCGCCTTCTCCGTACACGGAGCGGAACTCTTGGAACAGCTCGCCGCGCTCTTCCTTCATGCTACGCTGCCACTTGTTAGTAGTCCGGTTTATCTCACGTACGCGTGATAGTTCGTCGGGGGTAAAGCCCAATACCTGACCAACCAGCTCTCCGGTGGTAAACTCACCTGCACCGCGAACGATTTTGTTGGTCTTCGTGGTGTCACCTTCACGGGCCTGACGCTCTGCGGTGACGGCACCGCGCACAGCTGCCGGTACAATCTTAGAGAAGCCCTTAGACCACTCACCCCGTGCGAAGTCGTCAACACCGTCAATCATGTTGGCGCTCTGCGATACCTGCGGTGCAAGATTGGCGGTCAGCCAATTTACTACTTCTTCCCGTGTGCCCTCGCCATCCCTGCCTTCGCGGAACCACAGGTTACTCTGGCTTAGACGCGTACTCCAGTCCCATCCGGTTAGCTCTGTAAGCAGCCCCTTCTGCATAGCCCTAGTAGCCACGGAGTCCGCACCGAAGTTCTCTGGTAGCCACTCAAACCGGAACCTATAGTCCGCATCGTCTGCGCCAAGCGGGTCTTGCTTACGCCACTCTTCCATCTCGTCTTCACCCAAGAGTGCGGGCAGTATGAAGTCCAGCACATCGCATATGAATGAATAACCGAAGTTAGCGGAGAAGCCTGCAGCTGCCGATGTGAAGACAAGCACCATGGACAGCTCATTGAACGCCTGCAGCTTAGTCTGCGTTGGGTCGCCCTTGGTCAATGCCTTCAACATACGGAAGTAGTACGCAGTGCGCTGCACAGAGTAGGTGCGTAGGAAACCAATCATACGACGCAGCGGGTCACCCCGGAACACGCCGAGTTTCTCTAGCTCTGTATAGTTACCGATAGTCTCGTTGGTATTATTAACTGCGGCCTCTACAGCACCTTCGATAGCCGCCTCGTGCGACTTACCAGCTTTCCTCAAACGATTATACTCGAGCTCAGCAAACGACATGCCGGACACTTCGCGTGTAATCTGGTCAGCCGAACTGAATATCGCACCGGACGTATCTACGAGCGTTTCATAGGCACCACTTAGCTTTTGCCCTGCTGTGTCCCGCGAGGTGTTCTTAGTAGGCCTGTCGCGTAGGAGCATGTCAGTCTGCTTCTGCGAAAACAAATCCCGCTTAAAGTTTAGCTCGTTCCACAACCGTGTACGTAGCGGGTTGCTCTTGATGAACGTCGTGTTGCCTATGGTGGGTGCCACCAGCGTCCGGGCACCAGTAACCGGGTCTACGTCTACCGACGCCTCCACCAAGCTGAATACTGGAGTGTACTTGCCTACCGCAGCAAAAGTGTCCTTGAACCCGTAGCGGGCGAACATACGAGGCATAACCTGAAACGGCAGTGTGAGCGGCTGCACCGCAGCAGACGCGATAGACGTCATAAGCGACAAGAACGTAAAGCTGCTTATTAGCTGCTCTTTCCACCCATATGCTTCCGCATCGTTAGTGTCGCGTACGCGCTTCACAAATGCGTCTACTAAGGTCGTAATCTTAGCGCGCTCTGCAGGGTCCATTTCGCTAGCAGGGTCGATGCTATCGTACGCAGCTTCAATTTGCTTCTGTATCTGCCCGCCATACACCACTTTGGGTAGCTGAGCCGAATACTGCGCTACAGACGTACGGAATACGTTCAAGACATCCGCAGACTGTCCGGGTACTAGCTTAGCATGGATAAGCTGCTTCTGCAGGCTACGCTCTGGTAGCGTCAACAGATATGTCTGGTACAGCTTATTCTTCAGGCTTTCTTTGGCAGCATTGCTACCCGCCATCTCATTCACGGTGTCAGACGTTGTCGCGTTATCTATGACCTCAAACATGCGTTTGAGCATGGCGCTTTCGTTATTTGCCACATCATCGCGCAAGTTCTCTAGACCGTTCAGCTGCCTAAACGTGGCACTGTACTCAGAAGAACCACGTTGTATCCCTAGCTTCTTCGCTACCTGCAGCTCGAATAGGTTACGCTCTTTCATCGTGTCGAAGTGGTAGCGTTCACGTTCACCACGCTTACCGTTCTTTACTATGAGTGCATATTTACCAAAGCGGCGGAATGGGAAGTACTCTTTGGGGAACAGCTTCTGCGGTACCCCGGGGTTCTCGTCTTCCTTATCCGTAACTGCGTCTTCGTCCATGTCGCCACGTGCTTCGCGTATGAGACGTTCGGTAGACTTCTCGTCTAACCCTAAGTTACGAATGTCTTGGTCCTGCGCAGCGCGCAGTGCAGTGTGCATGTCTTTGTAGAACTGACGTACCTTCTTATACACGTCGTGCCCACCCGGCTGCTTACCCAGTGCCTCCCACGCATCCCATGCGGTGTTTACTGCCTTCTCGCGTTTCCGCATGCCCTTGATGTTATTACGGGCTTTTTCAAACCGGATAACAGGGTCGTTAGCCAAAGCTTCAGCACGGTTAGCATATGCAGTCACATCCACGCGGTTCACACGGGCAATAGTCATCATGCTGGCCATAAGGCCCTGACCGTTCTTATTTACAAAGTCCTCAAACTCCCGAACACGACGCGAAAGCGCAGTGCGCATAGAAGTGCGCATGCCGCGCATATTCTGCTCCAGCCGGTCAATACCATCAATTATAGAGCCCAAGCCGGGAAGCTTGTTAGATATGCCTTTGCGTATTGCTGAAGTTGGTAGGAATGGTAGCACTGTAGTGCCTGTACCCGCCTCAAACGCATCCAGCCTTGCGCCTATTTTCTCTTTGCGGGTGAGTTTTGCACCTGCGACAGCTTCGTCAATGCCCTCAAGAAGGCCAGTAGCAGTGTTGGACATCTGGGCTTTGTATAACCCACGGTCCATCTTCTCTTCGGCCTTACTAACCGACTTTGCTTTCGTACCTACAATAGCTTTGTAGTCAGCTTCGGTGGCCTCGAACAGCGGGTTTACGATTTCAATAAGCCGACCAAGGGCAGATGCGTCACCGTCAGGTATGCTCAGCAATGCTTTGAACATGGCTATGAACCTAGTGAACAGCGTATCCTTAGGCCCAACTTTGATACCGCGCAGGTATTCTTGGGCTTTATCGTTGGTCATGCCCCACGCTAGGAACTCATCAAGGTTAGCAAAGACGTTGCTACCACGGTTATACCACGACGTTTCTAGTTCTGTAAGTTCA
>JAUKPQ010020703.1:0-10443 GCA_032273045.1 Chloridella minuta
CTTAAGTGGTGCCACCACTTAAGTCGTGCCACCAAAATACTGCATATATGCAGGTTCTTTTAAGTTCCTTCATATATGCAACATTTTGCAAAAAAAATTATTTTTCGTAATTAAAATTTTGTTAGTAGTTTCAATTAACAATTAAATCAAAATGCTATGACCTCTATTTTACACATTTGGTGGCAAATACTACTTGCTGCCACTGCCTATTTTGCACTGGGTGCAATATGGTTTAACCCGAAAGTATTTGGCACAATTTGGGCCAAAGCACACGGATTAGAAATTGATCCGGAGAAAATGAAAGAAGTAAACATGGCTAAACTTATGGGTACAGCCTTTTTGTTTACAGTAATGATTGCGACAATTATTGCAAAAGTTTGCATGCTCTCTTGTGCAACAGGCGAAGCTTGCCACGCGATGGGCATTATGCACTGCGTTAAAATTGGTTTATTAATTGGTGGCGTTGGAGCTTTAAGTATTTGGATGACTTACATGTATTTAATGAAACCAAGAGCTGCATTTATTACCGATGGATTGTACCATATTATTGGTAGTGTATTAGCATCGTGTGTTTTGTACTGGCTTGGTGCTTGTTAAAAAAACACTTTTGTATTGCAAGAAGTACCAAAATGTAGATACTTCTTGCATTTTTTTCTGTTAACTTCTTGATTATAACCAATATTTCATAAAAAATTCCTATATTTACATCCCCTCAGGTAATAACTGAAAAAGTATAAATCTAAACTGTAGAATTAAACGTATTTGGAATTAATTATTACAGGAAAGGAAAAAATGAAGCTCTCTCAGGTTAGGAATAAAGTATTAACAGTATTCTTTTTATCAATTTTCGCGCGTAATGTTAAGGCTCAAGTAACCATAATTAGCGATAGTTTCGACGATGGAAACATAAGTGCTAGTCCGACATGGTCTAATAATACCAATAGATTTACGGTCTCCAATTCTTCTCCTTTATCGGGTACTCATTCCTTAGTCACCAATACTAGCAACAATGTTTCGTCTATTAACACTTTGTATGCTACGAATACTAATTTAACTTCTGCCAACTACACTTGGAATTTATTATACCGTGCAAATACCAATAGCAATCCGGATGAATTGGCCTACGGTGCCGCTATTAATTCTGGGCATAACCATTGGAGATTTTGGATTGCAGCTAGTTCTACCGATGCTACAAATTGCGAAGGTTTTTATATATCGCACTCAGCTGGCAATTTAAAATTTGCAAGAAAGAAAAATAATGGAACATGGGATATTGCAACCTTTGCAATTTCGTTGAACACTACTTATTCTATAAAAATTGTACGTAGGTACGATGGATATTGGGATTGGTATGTGGATGCAGGAACAGCTGAAGCAACCACTAACCGTTGGTCTGGTTGGGCTACCGATGTATTTAATAGTGGCAATAGTAATATTTACATGTTGTTACATGCCAACGAAACCTCTGCCAATAGATTTAAGTTTGATAATGCTGGTTTGTTTTCGAAATCTTTAACCATAGGGTTACTAAGCAATGGTATTTTCAATGGAGCTATAGAAGAGGGTGCAACAAATGTTCCTGTATTTGGTTTCTCTGCAAGTGCAGTTGGTAGCATCACACTAGAAGATGTGCAAATTCAAAATACAAATTCTAACAGTCAAGGAAATTTTGTAAACTTTAAATTATATACCTCTGTAGACAATGATTTTAGTACTACAGGCGATAATACATTATTGAACGGACTTACTTTTTCGCTAAATGGCGACGAGTTATTTATAGAGAACATTAATACTACCATCAATAATAATTCTACTGTTAACTTTTTTCTAACGCTTGATAATATCAATAATAATGGAGGTTCTCCTCCTCCTAATATACAATTTTCGATGACCTGTAATGGCGATTGTGGGGTTCCGTATTCAACTGTAGTTACTACCAATGCCGATGTAGTAAACGATTTTAGTATTGCTGGAAATAACTACGATATACTCCGTGTATTTACTTGGAAGAACACCACTACCGTTGGCGACTTTACCGATAATTGGCAGAATTCAAGTGCATGGGAACCGAATAGAACCAGTCCGAATGTAAACGACGTATTGGTTTTTTCTAAAGGAGGTTCGGTTACACCTTTAAACATACCTGTACAAACAGCCAAAAGAATTATCATCAGAAATAATACTAATGTTACCATTAATACCAGCAGTTTGAGTAATGCTTCGGCGACCTTAACCGTTGGAAATGGAAACGCCGATGATTTTGAAATAGAAGCAGGATCTAGTTTAAGTATAACAAGTACCGGAAATACATTGTCTATTGTAATTCCTACCGGTACTACTGCGGGCATAAGTGGTAACTTAACTTTTTCGGGTAAGAATCACGTAATAAGTGCAGCCGATGCCAATGCAATTAAATTTAAATCGGGAAGTAAATTTACAGGGGGCAGCGGACTTACTGGTAATGCATTTGGAAGTACTGTACCAACATCTGTAGTTTTCGAATCGGGAGCTACCCTAGAAGATCAAGTTGGATTGGATTATTTTTCGGCACAAAATGTAATCAGTTTTAATACTGGTTCTACCTATAAACATGCAAGTAGTAGTACTGCAAGTTTAAACAATAAGTCTCTTGCAAATTTTGAATTAGCCACAGGAGCAACATTCAGTTTAAATGCAAACACATTGAATGTGCAGGGTGATATCTTAGGAACTGGTACATTAGTAATTACAAGCGGTGTATTGAATTTACTCGGAAACTATACTAATACGGGAACCTTAACACCGGGTACAGGAACCATAAATTATGCTGGTCAAAATCAAAATGTAAAATCTGGTAATTATGCAAATGTTACTTTTTCAAATACAGGTGCAAAAACATTAATAGGAAATATTGTATTTGGAACAAATAATGCAAGTACATTAAGTTTAGCGAATGGTGTGCAATTAGATTGTGGAGTTTATACCATTACTGCTAATACAGCATCATCAGTAATAAATATAAATGGATATTTGATAACTAGTAATGTAAATGGATTAAGTGGAAGTACAAGTACAACCTTGCGTAGCACAAATAATCCGAGTATTACCTTAGCAAATACATCTACCATCGAATACAATTCGAGTTCAACACAAGCTATATCGGCCAGAACAGATTATGCAAATTTAATTGCATCGGGTACGGGAACAAAGAATGCAGGATCATTAACAATTAACGGAAGCCTACAAGTTAATTCGGGAGTTATTTTAAACATGAGCACTAATGCCATTGCAGGCAGTTTTACAACCACAGGAACAGGTACACTTAGGTATTCTAATACCGGTACTACACCGCTGCCAGCTAGTCTTACATGGTCCTTTACTGTTGATGCCAATGGTAGCAGTCAGAGTGTAGTGGGAGGAACGTACACAAATTTAACACTCACAGGTTCGGGCACTAAAACTGCACGAGGTAATATTAGTGTAAGCAGCAATTTGAATATTAACTCAGGTAGAACGTTTACCATGGGAACTTTTTTGTTGCAGCAAGTTGGTACAACATCGGGTACTGGAACCTTAAGAACAGATAATACTTCTGCGAATCCAATTCCATCTAATGTTACCTGGACTTATACTGTTTTATATAACGGTGCCTCGCAAACGGTAGTGGCAGGAAATTACAAAGGCTTGTCTATTGCAGGCTCTGGTACTAAAACAGCAGCTGCAGCCATTAACATGGATGGTGCTTTAAACATTGCAAGTGGAAATATATTTAATGTTCAATCTTTTTTAATTGATGGTATGACATCTACAGTGGGTACAGGTAGATTGACAACACTTAATACGAGCAATCAACCATTGCCTTCTAATTTTACTTGGACCTTTACAGTAGAATATGCCGCAACAAATGCCGATCAGTATGTAGTTCCTGGCGATTATACTTCTTTAATATTTTCTGGTGCAAGAACTACTAATAATTTGTATGTAGCAAATAATGCAAACATCAACTTATCGAGTTCTCTTACAGCAAGTGCAACGTTTACAAGTGGTGCATATATTGTTACTGGTAATAATTTTATTTATGATGGTGCAGCTCAGAATGTAACTGCATTTACCTACCATAACTTAAGTATAGAGGGAACAGGCGATAAAACAGCTGCTGGTAACATTACAGTAAATAATAATTTGAACATTGCTAGTGGAAGAATTTTGTTGATGAGTACTCGACAATTATTTGGTGTAACAAGTACCAGTGGCGAGGGAATTTTAAGAACTGCTTATACTAGCACGAATGCAATTCCTGCAAACGATACTTGGAATTTTACAGTTGTTTACAATACGAGTTCATCACAAATTATTGCTTCGGGAAATTATTCGAACTTATTAATATCTGGAACTAGAACTACCAATAGTATCACCTTAATAAATGGAGGAACTATTTCAGTATCTAATACCTTTACACCAAGCGCTACGTTTACTTCTGGAAATTACATCAGAACAAACAATACGTTTAATTTTAATGGTGATGTTCAAAACATTCCAGCCTTTACATTTAACAATTTAACACTAGGTGGTAATGGTGATAAATCTTTGACAGGTACAGTACAAGTGTTGGGCTTGTTGAGTTTAGACAATAGCTCACTTACACTTAATGGAAATACCTTACAATTAGCTGGCAGTTTTAGTAGAACAAATGCATCAATTGTTGCAGGTACTTGCCAGTCGCCAAGTGGAAACATTGAAGTATCTGGTAGTGGAGCACAAGTTCAATTAGCGTTAAACGAAACGAATTATCATTTAACTAACTTAACAATAAATAGAGCAAACAATGTTGAGTTAATTACCGACATCAGCATACATGGAACGTTAACACTTACGAATGGTAGCTTACTAACAAATGCTAAATTAATTTTTGATGATGCAAGCGCACCAATAGTTAGAACAAGTGGAACCATCAGTTTAAATAGCGATGCTAGTTTACAATTCGGCGATTGTTCTACAGCGGGATCTGCATTCAACATACCTAACGATGTATTCATCAATACTAATTTTAAAAATCTAACAATTAACAGAACAAACGGAATTGTGTTAGGAAATCAATTGTTAAGTATTTCGGGGACCTTGCGCATATTGGCAGGTACGCTTAATACGAACAATAATTTAGTGCTCACTTCTACTCCTACATCTACTGCAAGAGTAGATTCTATTAAATGCATGGAGTGCAACGTTATTGGAAATGTTCGAGTAGAACGTTACATACCTGGTGGCGTAGGAAAGAGAAGATGGAGATTATTGGCATCTCCTGTAAATGTAAACGGATTTACACCGGCTTCGGATATTATAGATGATATTTTGGTTACGGGTCCGGGTGGTGCAAGCAAAGGTTTCGATCCAAGTCCGAATAATACAGGAAGTTTAAAAACATACCGTGAGTCGGATGCGGGAAGTTCTAACAGTGGTTGGCTTATCCCGTCAAAAATAGATACGGCGTTTCAAACCGGTAAAGGGTTATGTGTATTTGTACGTGGCGATAGAAATGTGGAAGATCCCTTTATTACATGGGCTCCCTCTAATAATGTAACCATGGATTTTACCGGTGCATTAAATATTGGAAACATTGCCTTACCTGTATCTTTCACCAATACTAACTCGAGTGCCGATGGTTGGAATTTAGTAGCTAATCCGTACGCATCGCAAATTAATTGGAATGCAAGCAATGGTTGGACTGCGAATAATTTGCAAACTAAAATTTGGTTGTATAATCCTACAACCGGAACCTATGGTATTTACGATCATCATTTAAATTTAGGTACCAATGGAAGTACACCATACATTGCATCGGGGCAATCGTTTTTTGTAAAGGCAACTGCAGCGAATCCTAGTTTGGTAATAAATGAAAGTGCAAAAGTAGATTCGGTACCATCTAATTTTTTTAGAGCGAGTAGCATTTCTAATTTATTAAGAATAACACTCAAAAAAGATTCACTTAATTCTGATGAAGCAGTATTGTATTTAAGCGAGACAGGCACTGGTGGTAAGGACGATGCATCGGATGCGCAAAAGTTTTTTAATGATGAAATGAATTTTTATTTGCGTTCTAAAAATGGATTTAACTTAGCTATAAATGAGCACCCAATACCCGATGGTTTTGATACAGTTTATGCATCGATTTTTAGTTATGCAGGTCAAAGTATTTGGACTGGCGATTATGAATTGAGTTTTAATGGCATTGAAAGTTTTGTAAATACTATTGATGTTTATTTAGAAGATACGTACTTGAATAAGATTATTGATATAAGAGAGCAGCGTACCTATACTTTCCAATTAACAGAGGATGTAGCATCGATGGGTAATAACAGATTTAGAATCTTATTGGGTAAAAACAACAATCCAACCGGAGTAGAGCAAAGCATTGCAAAGAGTAATTTTAAGATTTTCCCAAATCCATTTAACGATGAATTAAACCTAAGAATTGAAACTGACTTGACCACAAATGCTGTAGAATACAGTATTTACAATCAGTTTGGGCAAATGGTTGAGACGAATAAAGTTGTATTGGAAAATTATAATTTTAACCTAAATACTAGTACTTTAGCATCCGGAATCTATTTCATCCGTATAAAAACGGATGAGTTTGTAGAAACAAAAAAGCTAATCAAGAAATAACGCAGAGGGAGCCTGCGGAGTAGAGTTAAAAAGTATATCGCAAAGAGAGAGGCCTTATTCTTTTACAAATTTTGCTCTGTATGCTCCCTCTGTAGTTTTGATACTTATAAAATACATCCCAGCGTTTAGTTCAAAAATATCCAATCGATTATTCTCTAGTTTATTTCCTAGTTCAATTAATTGACCCATAGAATTGGTAATTGTAATGCTTTGTACAATGTTAGTATTAACACCATCAATAATAATATAATTGGTATTGCTAGGGTTAGGAAATACTTTTAGATTCCAAACAGTTTGTTCGTTTTTACCAATACTAAGTTTGGTTCTGTAGATATACGTTTGATATGGTTTTAAGTTTTGTTTAAAGCTATAGATGTCATTATTAGGATTTAGATTGATGGTGCTATCGTTCCAAACATCCGTATATACTAGAGCTGAAGTAGATCCACTGCTGGTCTTAAATGTAAACTCTACATCGCTTAAATAATTAGCAGATGTATTTACAATAACCAACACATCGTCGTTGTTTAAACTTCTTAAATAAGAATGAACTGCAGCATTTGTATTGAGTACATTTTTTACTAATCCTTCTTGTAACACAACATCAGCATTTCTAAGTTGAATTAATTTTCTGTAATGATTCCATATCGAATTAGAATCGGCTTTTAAGCTTTCCACATTAAAACTTGTATAATTACTATTGATGCCACGCCAAGGATTACCCGTTGTAAATCCAGCTTTTGCTGCAGGGCTCCATTGCATTGGTCTGCGGATGTCTTCATCGGGTTTTACACCTTTCATGGCAACTTCTTCTCCATAATAAATAAAAGGAACACCTGCTTGTGTTAGGTATAAACTCGCTGCAACTTTGTTTTTGTTTAAATCGTTTCCTAATACATCTATCAATCTGTTCTGATCGTGGTTGGTAAGAAAATTTCCGTATTGATTGGTGTCTAATGTTTGATGCGCATTGTTTAAGGCAAGCTTAGCTTCGTAAGGGTTGGCAGTGTTTGCCGATTGAATATTTTTTTCGGCCAAATTAAAATCGAAACACATATCGAGCACGCCAGTATACAGCGCAACTGATTGCGGACTGTCCCAAACTTCTCCAATTAATAAAGAATGTTCTTTCCAAACTTCGCAGCTATCATTCAACTCTTTTAAAAAAGCAATGGTTTCTGGAGTGTTCTTTAGAGTATTACCATTTTCATATAAATACATTACAGCATCTAATCGAAAACCATCAACCCCAACATCTTTCAACCAATACTTGGCAATGGATAAAATACTATCGCGTACAGGTTTGTAATTGTAATTCAAATCGGGCATTTCGCTCCAGAACAATGCGTAGTAATTGCTTCCATTTTTAGGGTACCACACTTGCTGACCCCATGGCCCTGTTTGTGTAGGTGGAGTATTTTCCCATCGATAAAAATTTCTAAAGAAAGGATCGTTGGCGGCAGACTTAATAAACCAAGGGTGTTGACTAGAGGTGTGATTAATAACTAAATCGATGATAACTTTTATGCCTGCAGAATGAGCAGTTTGGAGCATGGTTTTGAAATCGTTCATGCTACCGTATTGAGGATTTACTTTTTTGTAATCGGTAACATCGTAACCATGGTAACTTGGCGAAGTATTTATAGGCATTAACCAAACTAGCCCAACTCCTAAGTCATCATTACTTGTAGGATTGCCATCGTTCAAGTAATTTATTTTTTGTGTGAGGCCATTAAAGTCGCCACGCCCATCGCCATTGCTATCGTAAAAACTGCGTACAAATATTTCGTATGCAACTTTGTTGTTCCACCAATAATTTTGTGCGAAAGAGTTGAATTGAAGTAAAAGAAATGCAAAAACACTTAAATAAAATTTCATAGGAGGATGTTTAAAAACACTAATTTATGAAATAATATTTACTTAGTGTAAGTTATACAATATGTTTTCTGTTATTATACTTTCAAACAGCCTCTAAATGCTCTGCCTCCGTAATACGATTCTACTCCATTGTGGTATATAAACACATGTTTGTAGCGTTTATCGCCAAATATTGCACCTCCAAGTTTTCTAATGGCGGGTGGAGTAAGCAACCATGAGGAAGTTTTGGTATCGAAATCGCCTAAACTTTGTAAGTAATGATATTGTTCTTCTGTTAACATTTCTACACCCATTTCTGCTGCCATTCCTATGGCGCTGTGTGCAGGTTTATGTTCTTTGCGCGCTTCGAGTGCATCGGGGTCGTAACAGATGCTACGTCTACCTTTCGGACTTTCGGCAGCACAATCGAAGAAAATATATTCATCTGTTTTTTTATCGTAACTAACCACATCGGGTTCTCCACCGGTAGTTTCCATGTCGTCTAATGTCCAGAGTTTCGTAGGATTTTTTTCGAGTTTAGCTTGAACCTTATCCCAGGTAATTCCTTTGTGGCGGGTCATGTTTTTTTCGAATCTATTTTTCAAAACAGCTAATAATTCTTTTGCTTGTTCTGGTGCTAATTTATTTTTAGTGCTTTTGCTCATAATGCTTGTTTTAGTATTGATATAATAAATTTACGACACTAATTTTCTTTCTGCGGGTCTGTAATACCAAGATACAATAGTTAATACCAATAATAAAGTAGGACCGAAATAGTCGAGTCCAGGGCTATTCATTTTAAAATGAGAATAGATGGCGCCACTCATGCAAAAGAAAAAGCCAGCATAAGCCCACTCTTTTACTAAGGCATATTTGGGAAGAAGAATAGCAATTACTCCAAGAATTTTCCATACACCAATAATGTCTAAGAAGTATTCGGGGTAGCCTAAGTTTACTACTACTCCAACCGATTCTTTTTGTTTTAATAATTGAGTAAGACCAGTGGAGAACATGCCCAATGAAAGCCATACAGTGCTTATCCAATAAATAATTTTCTGCGATTTTTTCATAATCTATTTACGGTTTAATGGTGTTGTTTTTTAGTTGAATAGTTTTTCTAATTTTTCATGAGCCATGTTTAAGCCATATGCAAAAGGCATTTTTAATTGTTGGTCCCTAAATTCAGAAGATCGAAAAACAATTTCTATCGTTAATTTACTCATTTTATCGTTTAATGCTTCGAAGTTTAGAAATTCTAATTGCACTGGAAAGTTGGTATTTTCCATTTCGAATGTTCTGGTTAATTTTTTATTAGGAATAAACTCATGAATGGTTCCATTGGCTTTAAAGAGTACTATTCCATTAGGGTCGCTCGTTTCGAATTGGTAAGAACCGTGTACTGCACTTTCGAGTTTAATAACTTTTGTTCCCATCCATTGTGCAAGCAAATCGGCTTCGGTATATGCTTTAAAAAGTAAATTCACAGGTAAGTCAAATTCACGCGTAATGAGAATATTTTGTGAACCTTCGATGGCTTGTACCTTGGTTTTCTGTTCCATTGTAATTTTTTATTTATTGATTTTCTGATGTCGGATAATTTTTCATTAACGCTTCGAGTGTATTGAACTTCTCGTCCCAATAAGCTCTAAAGGGTTCAATGAACTCAGCTATTTCTTTCATTTTACTATGGTTTAGGTGATAGTAAATTTCCCTGCCTTTTTGTTCTTGCTTGAGGAGTTCGCATTCGGTAAGAACAAGCAAGTGTTTAGAAATAGTCGGCCTTGCGGAATCGAATTTAGCGGCTATAGCACCGGCGCTAAGCGATTGAGAGGCTAGTAGTAGAATAATGGCTCTTCGGCTAGGGTCGGCAATTGCTTGGAAAATATCTCTCCTAATTTTCATATGTAGCTATTTGGCTACACAAAAATAGACTTAATCTTTGGT
>JAUKPQ010020714.1:0-10433 GCA_032273045.1 Chloridella minuta
AGCGCCATCGAGCGCATCGAAGAAAAACTCCTCAACCTGGGCCTGCGCGAAGTCCAGAGCACCCGCATCGGCGAACTCGTCATGCGCGAACTCAAAAAACTCGACAAAGTCGCTTACGTACGCTTTGCCAGCGTTTACCGGAATTTTGAGGACATTGATGAGTTCAAGACTTTGGTAGATGAGGTGAGTCGGTAACAACAGGCTGCAACCCACTCATCTCTCACCAAGCGCCTTCCGTCCATGCAGCGCATTTTCACTCGCTGCAGTTAGTTGAGAATTAGAAAATGCAAAAATCGCGTGGATTTACCCTTATAGAGCTCATGGTTGTTGTGGTGATCTTGGCCATACTCATGACGCTTGCCGCGCCATCTTTCGTCAGAACAATTCAATCCAGCACCATGTCAAGCACAGTCAATACCTTTTTGGCTGACTTGCGCTTTGCTCGCAGTGAAGCCATTCGCAGAGGGGGTGGCGTTGTGATGTGTCGCAGCGATGCCCCGGAAGCTGCCAATCCAACATGCGGGGCAGGATCGGGACCAGGAGGGAATGGCTGGGTTAGTGGATGGATTGTCTTCCATGATTTGGACAATGGTGGAACGAAAGCAGCTACAGAACCACTTCTTCGTGTGCAAGCACCGATTACATCCATGGATTCTGTTGTTGAAGACGGCGGAAGCTCCTCAACCAGCTTCCGATTTACGGCTACGGGTCGTATGCTGAATTTAAATTCAGCAACATCTATGCAATTTGGTGGCAGTAATTATCCAAATGAAGTGCAGCGCATTGTCTGTGTAAATTTGGGTGGTCGTGCGCGCATTGCGGGAGATGGGAACTCTTCATGTGCATCAGATCAATGACAAAAATATCTAATCTACACACCCAACATGGTGCCTCTCTTATTGAGGTACTTGTTGCGATATTGATCCTTTCATTTGGCATGCTTTCTCTCGGTGCCATGTTGTCGTATTCAGTACAAATGCCAAAACTATCTGGCTATAAAACGACGGCAACAAATATTGCGACTGATCATATCGAACGTATACGAGCAAACGCTGGTGAATTTAGTTTGGGAACGTATATTTCCAATCTGAGCTATGACGGCACCTTCAACAATATTGTTTTAGCAAACTGTACTTATCCAAACTGTACTTCTGCGCAATTGGCCGCGATGGACATTGCAGCCTCTCGGAGGGCTGCGAGAGTCCAACTTCCAGCGGGAGGAATGATTGTTAACTGTGATGCTGGTGTTTGCGGAGCGAACTCATACGGTAATATTTGGATAGTCTGGCAAGAACCAAGTACCAGCGCAGCTTTAAACTCCACAGCCTCCGACAACTGCCCCGTTGAAGTGACAGGAACCTACACCAATCCCGCGCCGAGGTGCCTCTACATTAGGTTCAAGATATGAATCGCTCTCCAAAAAATTGGTGCAAAACTCCTCACGGTTTTTCATTAATTGAATTGCTGGTTTCCATTGCCATCGGTTTGATTATTATGATTGCGTCGATGTCAGCATATTTAGGATCATCAACGGCAGGAAAAGTCTCTGAAGCACAAAGCAGGATGAATGAGGATGCACAAGCAGCATTAAGCATATTAGCGCAGCACATACGTATGGCTGGCAACAATCCAGACCAACCCAATCGTGTAGACAACCTGAATCCGAGTTTATCTAGTATAAGAAATCCTGTATACGGTGTAACAACATTTGCTACAGGAACATATACAACAAGTAATTTTTCAATCAGAGGTTGTGACTCTAATTTCACAAACACAAATGCTGCAGGAGTAACTTTAGACACGTTGACATGTGTTGCTGGTGCAACGAGCACGACTGCAGACTCAATTGCAATCAGCTATGAAGCAGATCCGTTTAATACAGAAAGAACCACGACAGGTTTCGCAACTGATTGCCTCGGGTCTGCATTGCCTATCATTAATACAATATTACCGACCGTTGTAGCCGGAACATCAACCAATGCTGCGGTTACATATACAGTTGCAGACAATCGATTTTATATCGGCACATCCACTGACATTATTGTCCCAACCTTGTATTGCAAGGGTAACTCTAGTGTGGCACAGCCCTTGGTAGAAAACGTTGAAGACATGCAATTAAGCTATGGAACGGTAAGTACTGCCACAACTGCAACAACAGCGAACGTAGCAGGCTATCTTCCCGCCGCAAGCGTTGCAAACATTGCAGTCGTAGCCCTGCCTACAGAAGCAGAGCGTTGGGCCAAGGTCGTTACCGTACGAATCTGTATTGTTGTCCGCAGTGAAACACCCACAGCGCCTGATAGCGCATCCGCACAGTATCTTGATTGTTCAGGGAATTTGGTTACTACGCCACCAGATCTTCGCTTAAGGCGAGCCTACACAACTACAGTGGTTCTTAGAAATAGGCGTCTCTGATCAAAGCAGCAAATGAAAAATATAGTTTTATTCATAACAAT
This sequence comes from Chloridella minuta, assembly GCA_032273045.1. Taxonomy (NCBI): domain Eukaryota; class Xanthophyceae; order Mischococcales; family Pleurochloridaceae; genus Chloridella; species Chloridella minuta. The sequence continues at coordinate 2,457 of JAUKPQ010020714.1, forward strand.
GCCGGTCGAAGATGCAGCGGCGGCAAAGCCCATATCACTGCGCACGCAGAATGGGGTTGTTTTAATTGTCGCAATGATAATGTTGATAGTGATATCAATCCTGGCAGTGACTAGTATGCGTAACTCTGCATCTACGGAAGCACTAGCAGGTAATGTACGGACAACGGAATTGGCAACACAAGCGGCGGAAATTGCGTTGCGTCATTGTGAATCATCGGTCGTGGAAATTATTACCGTAGCGTCAGGGGCGACATCTACGGGTTATGTAACGACACTAACAGCAGCAAATATTCTCGCAGCAGCAACCCCACCACGATGGCAGAATTTGGCTACATGGGATAGTGCGACCAGCTCCACTTTTGTTTTACCCTCGGCCTTAATTGGTGGTACGGGTACCTACAAACGCCCACCAGAATGCATGATTGAAACGCTACCTGTAATAGTTTCTGGTAGCACTGCCGTTAGTTCTACAGCATCCTTCGTAATTACAGCCAGAGGGTTTGGCCCCGAAGTCGCTGCAGATGCAACACGGGCACGCCCACAAGGTAGTGAGATCTGGTTGCAATCTCATATTGAGCTTGAATAATCGTAGCGAGGCATCATATGTTTAACATAAAAACGAATCGCCAAATATTGGCACTTGCACTTATTTTGACTGTGAATAATGTGTTTGCAGACCTAGCCCAAGAGCCTCTATTGAATAGGCCAAACACTGTGTCGCCAAACTTAACTCTTGTTTTGGATACTTCTGGCTCTATGGATGCTGATTATATTTATCAGTATGGGGGAACTCCTGATGGCTATGGAATGGATGGACCGAGTACAAAAACATACGCATCAAGATCACCTGATGTTAATCGTATCTATTATGATCCGAGATTACGTTATCTGCCGAGAGTAGATTACCTGGGTAACTATCTGGTTCAGGATGCACCAAGTACATCATGGACAGTTTATTTTCGAAAAACTACAGGTGTTTATGCTACCAATGAATTGGGCAACTCATCTGATTATCACGACCCGTACGCGCCCGCCGCATCCTTGGTAGTCGCAGGAAGCACCGCCAGCTATCCACGGTCTACCACGGCCGCGACCGCCGCTGGCACAAAATATCCGAAATTTTTGAATCGAACCGATTGCACCGCAAATACAACATGGTGTACAAAAACAGAAGAAGCGCAAAACCACTCCAATTGGAGTAAATGGTATAAAACTCGTGCTTTGATGGCTGTTACAGGCTTAGGCGCTGCGTTTCAACCAATTAAAAATGATGCAATCAGACTAGGTTACGGAAAATTGGATGAAATGGTTGACAGCGTTAGATTGAGGCGAGGGGTATCCTCTTACAACGACACAGCAGGTGGAGTTAAGGAAGAGTTTTTTACGTGGCTATATGGTAGAACATTTGATAGTGCGACTCCTAACTTAGTAGCAATACGAAATGCCGGACGATATTACGAGCGGACAGACAGCGATGGTCCATGGGCGACAACACCTAACCCACTCTCAAGGGGCTTTAATACAGTTACGGCCGTAGGCTCAGGGAAAGATGAACCAACGTCTAGCCATGCCAGCTGCCGTCGTTCATTTTCAATGCTGGTTACTGATGGCTACACCAATGGGGCAAAGCCAACAACCGCAGGGAATAGTGACGACACTGGATTCAGTATTTCACCCGCTGTCGGTTCAGCATATGTCTACACACCGATCAGCCCTTACAAAGATGGCGTAAGTAATACGATGGCGGATTTGGCAATGCACTATTGGGGGAGAGATCTTAGAACAGATTTAGCCAACCGAGTGCCTGTAATTTCCACCTCCAATGCCAATAATCCATCAACATGGCAAAACGTCTCTTTTTATGCCGTGACACTGGGGATCGATGGCACATTGACTCGTAATACCACCACGTTGGCTAGCCTTACTAGTGGAGCAACGCCTTGGCCAACGCCTATCAATGATGAGCCGACGACAATTGATGACATATGGCATGCAACCATCAATGGGCGCGGTGATTTATTAAATGCAAATAATGCAACGGAATTGACTTCAGGCCTCAATCGAATGTTTGAGACAATTGCAGGCACACCCCAGACTTTGTCTGGCGTAGCAGTTTCAACAACTTTTCTAAAGAATGGAACTCGAAAATACAAACCGGAATATATTCCGGGAACATGGTACGGCAAGCTTTCAGCTATTGAATTAAATCCGACAACTGGTAATGATTTGGTCCCTGCCAATACCTTCTGGCAAGTAGAAAATGGCGTAGATATAAATGGCGATCCTATCAGTCTAATTCCAGCAGCTGCATCTAGAAATGTGATCACCTGGAATGGAAGTAGTGCTGTGACCTTTAATGCAACCAACTCAGGCTTGAGTGCCGATTTGGTTAACTACATAAAAGGAGATCCTTCCAAAGAGCTCAGGAAAACAGGGGGGATTTATCGCAATCGTACTGCAAAACTGGGCGACATTGTCAACTCAAGTCCTGCCTATATTTTAGACAACATTGATCTAAATTATGAAAAACTAGGATTTACGAATTATCGTACATTCGTTGCGAGTAAAGTGGCTAGGACTGAGGGTGTTTTATTTGTTGGTGCAAATGATGGAATGCTACATGCATTTCGAAACAGCAATGGCTCAGAGATATTTGCTTATGTTCCCAAAGCAGTTATCTCCAAACTTACACTCCTGACCGAAGTTCCCTACACTCATCAATACTATGTCGATGGGCCCAATACAGAGACGGATGCCTACATAGATGGTAATTGGATGAATATTTTATTGGGCACAACAGGTGCAGGTGCAAAGGCCTTATACGCCTTGAATGTCACGAACCCTACCGCAATGGATGCAAGTACAGTCCTCTGGGAGATCAACTCCAGCACATTAAATTTTGGCAATTTGGGGCATATTCTTAGTGAAGTACAAGCGGGTAAAGTGGAGGCACCAGGTGTGTTGCCTAATGACGATTGGGTTGGCGTTTTTGGCAATGGATTTGGAAGCTCTTCTGGAGTTGCAAGCTTGTTTGTTGTAAACCTGAAAACTGGAGCGTTAATCAAAGAAATTGTGGCCGACTCAAGCGGCGCCAATGGGCTAGGAGGTGTACGTATCGTGCGCGACTCGACACAACGCATTATTGGTGCATATGCAGGTGACCTTAAAGGCAATATGTGGAAATTTGATTTAACCGGCACAGACAAAGCTAATTGGAAGGTCGCCTTAAGCGGTCCGCTGTATGCAGCCGGGACGAGTCAACCGATAACAGCAACGCCTTCAATTGTTCCGCATCCGGATGGGGGGTATGTCGTCAGCTTTGGTACTGGCAAGTTCTTTGAAAGCGCAGATGCAGTTGCTCCATATGTAACCCAGCGGCTATATGGTATTTGGGATAAACAAGCCTTCGGAGCACCGTCTGCAGTGGTGGGCGACACAGTTACTGGGCTCACGGCACTGCAAGTTCAAACAATTTCCACGGTTGTAGTCGGTGGTATTGATTATTACGGAGTGACAGCAAACCCTGTTGCGTGGGGCGATGGTTTACTATCAGGAATGCGTGGTTGGTACATTAATCTTCCCAATAGTGGCCAGCGTGTTGCTTACCCAGTAGAACGTTTATTTGAAAAAAATGGGGGGACATTTATTTTGGCAAGTACTATTTCTCCCGTTAGTTCTGCTGCTACAGATTTATGTGTTCAATCTGGCAGTGGATCTGGTTGGGTTTATTTAATTGATGGTCTAACAGGTTCAGGCCCTACAAAACAAGCATTTGATACAAATGGGGACTCTGTGATCGATGATACCGATGTAGTCGTTGCAGGCTATCAAGATCCAGTAGATGGAAGACCAACAACCATCGTCACGGGAACGGATAAAGGTTGCATTGTGACGGCACAGAATACCTGTGTGAAGTTCGAGTTAAAGTGTGGTCAGGTTGGCCAAGCCGCATGCCCAGTTATACCGACACCAACTGGACGGATTATTAAAACACGTGAATGGCGGCAGTTGTTTATGCGTTGAATTTCATGTTGAAAACGAAATCATATGAATAAAAAATATACAGGATTTACCTTGATCGAGTTGATGGTGGTCATTACCATCATTGGAATATTATCTGCCATTGCACTTCCTGCCTACAGTAGCTATATAGCAAGAGCTAGGCGAGCGGATGCCCGAACACAGTTAGTGCAAGTTGCACAGTTCATGCAACGCTTCTATGCAGCCAATGACAGCTATGCACAAGATCGCGCCGCAAATGATGTGATTAACCAGATTCCCGCAGGACTAAAAATATCACCTCCAGAGGGAGGAAAACTATACGATTTGACCATACCCGTGGCAACAGCCACTGCCTATGAAGTTCGCATGGTTCCTGTCGCGCTGGGTTCGATGGGTAACGATATGTGCGGTACATTCACACTGACATCGACTGGTGTACGTGGAGTGATGGTTGGTGGCGTGGCTGGTTCAGCAACGCTACGTGACACCTGCTGGAAATAGCTCGCTTACAGTTATGGGGAATGATTGGCTAATCATGCATTCCAATAGAGAGAAAAAGTGGAAGTATCTAAATATATTGCCCAAGCACTGCAACAAGCCAACAATGCATTGACACTGTCTGCACCTAACCCGAGAGTTGGTTGTGTCATCGTGTCCACCAATGGAGAAATCATTGGCCGTGGGCACACGCAGAAAGCTGGGGGCCAGCATGCCGAAATTATGGCATTACAAGATGCAAAAGATAGAAACCACAGCTTAGTTGGCTCTACCGTATACGTTACCTTAGAGCCATGCGCTCATCATGGAAGAACGGGCCCCTGCTGTGATGCACTTATTGATGCAAAAGTGGGAAAAGTTGTCGCCTCCTTGTACGACCCAAATCCATTAGTTGCGGGAAAAGGCATTCAAAGGTTGAGATCTGCTGGAGTAACGGTTGATATTGGACCTGGTGCTGATGAGTCGCGAGAACTTAACCTTGGTTTTCTGAGCAGGATGATTCGTAAAAAACCTTGGGTGCGATTAAAAATTGCTGCATCGTTGGATGGTGTAACTGCACTTAATAATGGTAACAGTCAGTGGATTACATCTGACGAAGCACGCGAAGATGGGCAACTTTGGCGATCAAGGGCATCTGCCATATTGACTGGCTCAGGAACGATACTGAAAGACAATCCACGATTGAATGTCAGACTTAAGCTACCAGCTCGCCAACCAGATCTGGCCATTATTGACAGTAGTCTACAAACACCAACAACTTCAAATATATTCAACACCAGTAGAAATACCTATATATATACGAAAAATCTTGATTTAGATCGAAAATTAGCATTGGAATCCCGGGGGGCAATAATAATTTACGCTCCAACTTCTGATAAAGAAAAAATTGATTTGCAATTTGTTCTGCAAGACTTAGCAAAACGAGAAGTTAATGAACTTCATGTGGAGGCAGGCGAAGGATTAAATGGCGCATTAATTCAATCCAACCTTATAGACGAGTACCTTGTATATTTAGCACCTGTTCTCCTTGGCGAGGGAAAAAGAATAGGAAAACTTCTTCCTCTAACCGAAATATCTAATGCAACAAGATTTCGTTTTTCTTCAATAGAGCGAGTTGGTAATGATATTCGAATAGTAGCGCGTGAAAATGCAAGGGAAGAATTCTGAATAATGCCAATACTGAATTTAGGAAAAAAAACACAACAACATCCTATTTCCATAGTTCTTGCAACTATGCTTGTATTACTGCCAGCCATTGGCTCATCAACAGAAAATCTTCTGCAAGACACGCTCAAATCTATCATCGTTAGTATTTTCACATTGACGGCAGCAGTATATCTAGTACGAAATAAAGAACACACCAAAGAGGCGAGCATACATCCTGTTGCATGGGCGCCAGCAATACTGGCCTTTTCTGCATTACTTAGCATGCTTTGGTCGCATACTTATTTAGCAGGGGTTGAGTTTTCTCGATGGATTATTTTAGGCATACTTTTTATTGTTGGCTCAAAATCCATCAACCAGCTGAATTTTAGATTAATTTGCTGGAGCATTCACCTAGGCGCATTTGTCGCATCAACATGGGTTGTACTTCAGTTTTGGTTTAATCTTCAATTCTTTGCCCAAGGACCTAACCCTGCATCAACCTTTGTAAATAGGAATTTCTTTGCCGAATTCTTAGTTTGCACAATCCCATTCTCTTTGGTCATTATTTTTCAAACAAAGGACAGAGCAACCGCTTATCTTTTGACTATTTCTTTGGGATTTAATTTAACGGCACTCTTGATGACAGGAACTAGATCTGCATTGATAGCCGCGGCGATGTTTGCAGTTTTGATACCATATCCTTTATGGAAAATTCGAAATTTATACTGCGAGAAAATATGGAGTCTTAAATCCATACTGGTATTTTTTATAATACTTTTAATAACCTTATTTATTACTGGAACTATAAAGACTCAAAATCCAAGTTTAATAAAAGAATATGGCTATGTAACTGCATTGGAGAGAGCAACAAGCAGAACAAGCACCTTATATAAAACAGACACCTACATTCAAGGATCATTTTCAATACGTACCTCTATGTGGGGGGATACTTTTAAAATGATCCTCAAAAACCCTTTATGGGGTGTTGGAGCTGGGGCATGGGAAGTTAATGCGCCTTTATATCAAAATAATGGTGAGATCTTAGAAGCAGACTATTATACCCACAATGAACTACTACAACTTTTAGCAGAGTATGGGGTTTTTGGATGGGCGTTTTTATTTATAGTATTCATTTATCTTGCATCTGCAATTTTCAATACATTAAATATAAAAGAAGTAGAGTTAAAAAAAGAAATTCCTCTACGCACAACAGCTTTAAGTAGTATTTTTATACTTCTAATTATAAGCAATGCTGGATTTCCTTGGCGACTGGCAACCACCGGCGTATTATTTATATTAAGTTTATCAATTCTCGCCGCATCCGATGCGAGATTAAATTTACATAAAAAATACACCCTAACCATTCAAATAAAAAGTGCATATAAGTCAGCATTTTTAATGCTATTGGCACTACTAATTATAGCTGCCACATATATTTCTTATCGAGCTGTGCGTGCGGAAGATCGACTTGTTAGTGCCATACGTATAGGATTAACCATATCACGCTCCAAGGAACCAAATCACCCGAACTGGGCTTCTACGAAAGCAGAGATGCTTGAGCTAGCGCGCGAAGGTGTTTTATTAAACCCTCACTATCGAAAATTAACCCCTATAGTGGCTGACAGTTTAGCAAGCTGGGGGGACTGGAAGAATGCTGTATGGTTCTGGGAGTCTATTCTTTTATCTAGACCTTATGTCACGGCTATTATTACAAATATTGCCAAAGGGCACATCGCCATGGGAAACTACTCCATTGCCGAAGCATATATAAACAGAGCAAAAATCATACAGCCGGAAGCAAAATCACTCGCTTACGTAGATATACTACTTTTGAGAAATAGCGGAAAAATACTTGCAGCGGAGGCGAAAGCAACAGAACTTCTTGAACGAGGGTGGAAAGACAAAGAGCTTTTACAGATTGCCTATTCCCTCGGAAAAACCTCTAACAATAGAGAACTTTTAATTAAAACCCTTGAGGTTGGCATCTTAGCTTGGCCTGAAAAGGCCGTAGATGGATGGTTGAAGTTAGGGGATATTTATGCAGCTTCTAACTCAAAAATAAATACAGAAAAGGCGCTCAAATGTTATCAATCAGCATGGAACATTGCGCCCCAAGAGTACAAAGCCACTGTTTTAACTGTGATTCCCATGGCGTTTCAAAATCTCATTGAGCACTAAATAGCTGCATTTATTCAGGCTCATGCTTAAAGCCTGCGAAAATGCGCCTATGTTCACAGGCATCATCACCGGCGTAGGCCGCATTTCCGCTGTCCAGTCTCTGGGCGAATCTGCAACCCATGGCAAGCGCCTCACTATCCATACACCTGACGG
>JAUKPQ010020724.1:0-10428 GCA_032273045.1 Chloridella minuta
TAATTACAATGATGCTATTATCTAAACTAAATGCCATCATGGAAGGCAGAATGATTATCACCGATATCACATTGGGTTCCAGACTTAGCGATCAGGTCAAGTTCTCATGTGATATTGAAACTCCTTTAGGTCCGTTAGAGCAATCAGGATGGTGGACTTGCCCAAGTACTAGCAGTATGTCAGCTAATAAAGTCCAGAACAAAAAGGACAAAATTCTCAAACTAATCAAGCCCACTACATTAGATTGGGAAGAATTTGACTTACTTTGGAAAGACAAACAAGTCACAACCAAAACTGAGATTGTCTTTACGACCGAACAAGAAAAATAATTGACCAATAGTGTTGCATAATTAAGTACAACATGTTATAATTGTTGTATGAAAACTAAAAGAGGTACCATAATGAACAAACGCATTTTAATAGTGGCCATGTCTGTGGCAAGTTTAACCTTGGTCGGGTGTAGCTCAACTGGAGCCAAATTGTCCAGTGGTGAATCAATCCAACCCGGTGCAGGCTCTAATGTTGCAATCGCAGATCAACGCCTGGCAAGTAGCGAATTCAAAAGCCAAGGTGTCAAGGTTTACTACAATTTATTTGGTAATGTAGAAGCCATTGAAGCCACTGGGTATGCACCAGTGTGGGGCAATAGCATGAATGCCGCTAGAGAAAGTTATCGTGTGGCTGAGCTTGAAGCCAAGAAGTCACTAAGTGATTTTATCAACAAAGAAACAATCACCAGCACCACAAGTGTTCGCATGATCAGTAAGAATCTGGAACAGGCACAAGACAACAATACCAATCGATTTGCCAATAACCTGGCCGCAACTGATACCGACGAAGCAGGTCGGACCGGCAAAGAAGAGAATACTGCAATCCGCAACAATGCTGTTAAAATTGCTAGCCAACTCAACACTACTATTACCACGCAGAACCGTGGCATCTTAGGTGGACTATACCAAGAAGATGCTAAAGTAATCGACGGAGGTCGTGCAGTTAAGGTTGTCATGCGTTGGGATAAAAAACACAACGACAGCCGTAAACAAATCCGTAACTTGATGGCTCAATAATCGTGCGCCGGTTCGTAGTAACAGCCTTGTGCGTGGCAGTCTTATCCGCTGTGGCACAGGCGCAAGCCTTGTTGCCAATACTTGTGCCTAGCCCACTAGGCATAGTGCTGACAGTTGGCAAGTGGATCTGGGACAGTTCTGGCAAAGAACAAGTTTATTATATCGAAGTTGCCGGAGAAGGTCGTACTGCTAATGAAAGCAAGAACAACGGATTTAGACTGGCAGTAGAGCAAGCAATTGGTAGTCTCATATCCAGCGAAACCGAAGTGCAAAATGGTCGCATTATACGTGATGAGATTATTAGTTATGCCTCAGGTTACGTTGACCGCTTTGAAATAGTTACTCAAGAAGCCAGTAGTGTTGGAGTACGAACTACTATGAAAGTGTGGGTGCGTAGATCTGCACTCAGCAATAGACTGTTAAACCGCAGTGAACGGGCCGGCGAAGTTGAGGGTGCTAGAAGCAGCGTACAGTTGAGCACTCTTAATCATGAGCGTGCCACTGGAGACCGCTTGGTACAAACAGTGCTTAATGATTTTCCTAAGCGAGCCTTTGATATTGAACTCAAAAGTACAGAACTACGATACAGCAACACACGTCAAGGTGTGCTGGATGTGCCGTTCAAGCTGAGTTGGAACAAAGATTACTTGAGTAGTTTATGGGCGGCCTTGGATGCCACTAGTCAAAAGTCATCTCGCCCATATGCCACCATTGGAGTAAGTCCTGGTGGGTGGTTCAAAGGATTTGGTGGTACTGCTACCTATGATGATGTAGGAAAATTGCATCAAGTTGTAGGCACTATGGTAGGTTCTAGGCCTGCGGTGTTGCTCACCGTGAGAAGCACATCAAATACTATATTATATCGACAATGTTATAGATGGCCCGAATTGGATCATTTTGATGGGTATGTTGTACGCCCTGGGCGGTTTGTATTTGTAAGCCCATATGGTAATACAGCCACAATCAATGGTGGATTTAAACTGGATGCAGTTGCTCAGATTCCAGCCAGCCCACAATTATTGGCAAATGCCAGCCAAATTGACATGGATATTGTGGTCAGTACAGCGTGTCCAAATCAGTGATAAATTTTTGCTAAAAATACGCTAAATATTTGGTCTACGTGGAGACCAGAATGCGTGAGAGTTTTAACTGGAGTCAGCTAAATCGCACCAACCTGTATAGTATGCTATATCGGGCTGGCACTGATATTGTTGGCCAAAAAATGCCAGTTAAATTGTTACACAAACGCCTGAGTGCTCATATCAAATCCTGCTTGCCAGTTACTATAAAAAAATGGCAGTATGACCACAAACAAGATCGCGGGTTTCCCTACATGGGCGGAAGCTATGATAGTGTTCTTGACAAAAAAGGCAAAAAGAAGTTTATTGAAGTTGTCTTAAGTTATCATCCACACGATCAAGAAGTTCGAATAACCGAATATCGCTGGACTAGATTGTGTAGTTTGTTTGCTGATACAATCTTACACGAGATGATTCATATGCGTCAGTATCGTAGTCGTAACTTTAAAGATATTCCGGGCTACGAAAGTACAGCCTACTATCATCGACAACGCATGGACCAAGAATACTATGGTCATCGTGACGAAATGGGTGCATTTAGTTTTAACATTGCCTGCGAAATGATTGATCGATTTGGCTATAACCCCTGGGTCATTAGTAATTATATGGACAATATAAACGGTCGCACCAAGAAGGGCACATTTACAAAATTCTTAGCTACGTTTGATTGGGATCATGCCCATATCAAAGTACGACAAATGAAACAGAAAGTTCTTCGTCAGTTGGAATATGCCGCTATTGGCAGACCTTTTAAAACCACCACCCATTTAACTTATTAACGCTGACGTTTACGGCCTAGAGTTTTTTCAGAGCCTAATTTCTTTGTTGGATCGATTCCACCTGCACGAGCAGTAATTCCAGAGTCTTGTTGAGCGACTGCATCTAGCTCATCCGGTGTAACCTGAGCCGGATGACTATTAGTATTGTCAATTTCGGGGCTGGTACTGGAATCACTGTCGCCAGCTAATTCAGCTTGACTAGGCTTTGATTTACCATAGTATATTTTAAAACTAAATCTACCATGCACATGGTGACTCATGTAAGTATCGCCAGATAGCACAGCCACATCGCTTACCACCTCTGATGGGTAAGTAGTTTGAAAATGATCCAATTTAATTTCACCTGTTGGTAACTGTGTGGCAATAGTATCTACCTGTACCAGGGCACTGTGATTCAATATAGCAGTAGCAGCATCACCAAAGTCAGTTTTGGTATTGAGATAGGTGCCTACACTTTTGGCCAACCCTGCTAAAAGTTTATTATACGGTGTGGCCTTATCCGGGACCTTAACACCTACACTGTTCCATATGTTCAACAAGTTCTTAGTCATCCATTTAGGTAGTTGTCCAGCTTGTATCTGAGATTCCATTGCACGATATCTAGTAGTGTCATTGGCAAGATTAGTTATAGCCAGTGCTTCCTTTTCATTGATTATACCCAAAGATAATCCCAGATCGACTGGAGCCTGTTTTGCGCTAGTTTTTTTAATAGTTTGAATAATATCTATGGTTTTTTGATATTGATTCAACATGGCCTGACTTTTGCCAGAGCGAGCAAGAATATCCACCGCTTCGCTAAGATTGCTAACTGATGCAGCAGCACCACCAGCGCCTTTGCTACTTAATTTGATTTTATTACCACCGGACTCCATTAGACTGTCATACAATCCATTGGTTTTGCTGGCACTGAAACTGATAGCGGCTTTTGCAAAGCTACTACCTTTAAAAAATATTTTTTCTGCTTCCTGGGCATTGCCATCAAACGCACCGGATGCCATGGCCATTGGGTGCAGTATTTCGCAGAAGTAATCACGAAAGGCTTCGAACTGTATACCGTCCCCAGGGATCACGAATGATTTTTTTCCAGCAGCCACATATTTTGCTGCTGTCACTAATGGACTATCGGCACCAAATTTTTCTGTAATCTGTGCCAACAAGGACTGAGTGTTTTGGTTGTCAAGATTTTTTAACACATCACTAGGGCCATATCCAGCGGATTCTTTTTTGGTGCTCTTGGTTTGTAATCGGTACTCTCCTGGAATTTGATCGTTTTTCCAGTTGTTTTTATTATACGGTATTTGTATTTGTCTAAAGTGTTTTCCGGCAAACAAAGGCTGACCATTTTCCAATTCAAATTCGGCTACTCCGAAGCCACCCTGTTTCATTATGGTACCAAAAAAGTCAATTTGATGTCCTATTTGGGCTTCAATTTGGGATATGGCTTGTGCTAATTCTTCAGGGGTTTGATAGGCGCCGCCGTCAACTGGAAAAAATGCAATTTGTTTAAAAAATGCTTTCTGACCGTCGGGGTTTGTGAAAACAGCGCCTGGCTTACGATTTGTAAGTCCTTCGCTTTCAATTAGTATTGAGTCAAGTAGGTTTAGAATATCACGCATTTGCTTTTCTTTAAATGTTATGTTATACTTACTTATCATTTATACGGAGAACCCATGCCAAACTTAGTGCCCATAGTCATAGAAAATACCTCAAAAGGTGAACGCAGTTACGATATATACAGTAGATTGTTGCGTGACCGCATTGTTATGTTGGACACAGATGTAAACAATCACAGTGCTAGCTTAGTAGTGGCACAATTATTGTTTTTGGAAGCTGAAGAACCAGATCGTGACATTATATTTTATATCAACAGCCCTGGCGGCTCAGTTACAGCAGGTATGAGTATCTACGATACCATGCAGTATATTCGCTCTGATGTAAGCACAGTGGTCATGGGCCAGGCCTGCAGTATGGGCAGTTTACTAGCTCAAGCAGGTGCCAAAGGAAAACGTTTTATGTTGCCACATGCTAGAAACATGATTCATCAGCCGTCAGGCGGAGCACAAGGGCAAGCCACAGATATTCAGATTCAAGCACAAGAAATCTTAAAGATGAAGAAATACCTGACAGAAATTTACGTTCGACACAATTCGGTGGGCAAGACTTTTGAAGAGTTTAGTGCTGACATGGAACGTGACTTCTTTATGAGTGCTGAAGAAGCAGTAGCATATGGACTGGCTGATCGAGTGATTACGAAAAGAGATTAATGACCTTTCAAAAAACATTTTGTTCTAGTCCGTGGTTTCACATGCGAATCAACAACTCGGGTTCTTATCAATATTGTAGATGGAGCACAAACTCTTTATCTACAGTAGATTTTGATAACAACATACGAAAATACTCTCCTACTGAATATTTTCAAAACAATCTAACGGCAGTAAGGCAACAATTTTTAGATGGTAAAGTACCATCCGGCTGTCATGATTGTGTTGTTATGGAGCAACATGGTAAGCCCAGCGGGCGGCAACGTCAATTGCTTAAGGGTGGCATACAAGAACAATACTTTGAAAAAACTCTAGCTGGATCTCCTTTGCGTAATGCATTTGATTACAGTGCAGACAATCAGGGCCGTAGTACACAAGTGGTTCAAGATTGGCAAATAGATCTAGGTAATTATTGCAATGGCGCCTGTGTATTCTGTGGTCCAGAAAGCTCGAGCAGTTTAGCCACAGAATTCAAACGCATAGGAATAATAGATCAAGTTCCGTTGCCTGCCTGGTGCGACGATCCTGAGTTATTGGATCGATTTATCAATGATTTAACACAAAGTCCTAACCTACAATACTTGCACTTCCTGGGCGGCGAAACTGTAATAACTCCTGGATTTAAAAAAATCTTGTCAGCGTTGGTAGATGCTGACCTAGCTGGTCAGTTAACCATTGGCTTTACTACTAATCTCACAGTGTGGTCTGAGTCAGTAGTGGATTTATTAAAGCAATTTCATCAAGTACACTTGGGCATGAGTATCGAAACACTAACACCTGTTAATGATTATGTGAGATATCCTAGCCAGCAAGTTTGTACTCGAGAATTTTTAGATCGCTGGGTTGCATTGGGTCAACAACAAGATTGGTTAATACAACTCAGAATTACTCCTACCTGTTTAACTGTACATGAATTGAACACAGTTTATGACTATGCCTGGGAAAATAATATTGCTGTAGAAAGTTGTAATTTTATTGATAAACCTGAGTTTTTTCGAATCAGTGTATTGCCTGTCCGTCAACGAGAGCTAGCTGTAGAAACTCTCCGATCTTGGATTGAGTCTCACCCGGTGGTTGATCATGGCCAAATTATTAACACTCGAGCCCCAAATCTGGCTCGCCAACAAATTGTACAAGATGCTAGAAGTTATTTGAATTATCTTGAATCCGCCCAGGATGAAAGTTATAGATTGCCAGATCTTGTTCAATATTTAAAACGACTAGAAACTAGTCGTAACAATAGTATTTTAACTTATCTACCACAATATGAAGACTTATTCAGATCTGCAGGCTATTGATACTCGTTTGCGACTGCAAATTCAGTTAGAACCTGTAGGAATACCCGATATTAAAACATCCATTAATGGATTTATTAATGATTATCCTAGATTATCCAGTAATATTAACTTGTATTATTATATTGATTTACTTGATTTATTTTCAGTCAGTATTGAATTGCGTAATAAAATATATTCTGTTGATAATGAAACTGCTATAATTATCAAGCGATTATCTGTAGATAATATCGAGTTAATACCCAAATATGATTATCTAGCTGAATACATTAATGATCATGATAATAATAGCCCTGCAAGTTACTTGGGGTTTAATGGTAAGTGGACACTGACATTTGACCGTCCGTTTTACCATTGGTTACACGAACATTCCGGACAGGGCTGGCTAATCGGTTGACCATAAATGCTCGATTTGCTATAATAGTTGTATAGTAAATAAAAAGGAGCAGAAATGAAAGACGCAATTATATACGCAGGTTACAGCCGTTTAGCAGATGGCACTATGAAGTTTCGTACTGCTACCACTCAGAAGCGTGTTGATCAATTGGTTGCACTAGGCGAAGAAGTTCATATGCGTATCATCAATGATGTGTATTCTAAGTCAGCTGCTGCCAAAGAACTACTTCGTTTGGATCATGCAAACGGCGCTAAAGAACTTGAAGCGTTTTATGTGGCTCAAGTCCGTGACGAAAACCCGTTTAAAAAGACTGCTCGTGTGGTCAAAATCAAAGTTCCAAATACAGCAATGGTCAAGTTGGTAGGCGCCCAAGTCGAAGTTGAAGAACTTGGCACCGCAGAAGCTCGCAAGATCCGTGATGCATGGAATCGTAAACATGCTCATTTATCATACGATGGCGAATAAGATGGTTTACTTGAATAAAGATTTGGTAACTGAATCCTTTATTGCAGGGTTACCAACTTTATACACTACGATCAAAGAGTATCCTACCTTGCGTATGGTTCCGATTGATCGATTAGATGGTGTTCGCGAAGGATTGAACCGTTTAGGTTACAATTATCGCACTCGGTATCGCGGCCCACATTTGAGACAACGAGATACACTTAAAAGAAATGCTCGTGCTTTTACAATTTATTTCAAGGAGTAGTTATGTCAAAATATCTTACAGTTGCAGAGTATAAACAAATTGTTCGTACCATGCCCGTACAAGAAGTTGATGGCCTGTTTGAAACTTTTCAAAATAGTCAAAGTCGTACAGCTGAAGAAACACAGATAATGAACGTGCTTGAAGCTGAAATCGAACGTCGTATCTCTAACTGGGAGGTTGCTTATGTCTAAGTTCCGTGTATATTGTAGCGAAACCGTTAGCTACATGGTTGAGGTAGAAGCCGAATCGGCTGAACGGGCTGAAGAGTTGGTAGCCAGTGGTGCAGTGGATCTTGGCGAACCAGTAGACGGTGATAATTTTGCTATCGATGAAATATTTAAACTGGAGAATGTATAATGTCTAACCCAATTCCAAAAAGTAACTTGTGGGCAACTCCGGCAGACTTTGATCATTTAACCCTACTGTTAAACGAATGTGGTAGCAAAGAAGAACAACGCATGGCTTGGTATGGTGCTATGCTGGCCTTGAACTTGTGTCATGAGTTGTGTGAAAAATTTGCTCGAGAAAACGCTACTGTAAATATCTGATGCGAATTAGACTAATAGGGCAACGCAATAATCTTGGCATAGGCACACACTATGCCAATTTTGCTGATGCTCTTCGTCGAAGATCCTTTGTGGGTGATTTGGTAGAAGAAATAGATTTTACTGATTCTGCGGCTGTCGAACAGGCTATTCAGAACACAGAACCAACTGATGTTAATATCAGCTTTGTGGGTGTAAACTTACACGAATTTTTCAAAGGCATTAACATACAATGGTCAGTGTTTGAGACTACAGAAATTCCCAAAAACATTCTTAACAATATTCTCGGTGCTGACCAAGTTTGGATTCCTAGTAACTGGGGTCAACAAATATTACTCAAACACGGTGTTCCAGCAGAAAAAATCCATGTGGTCCCAGAAGGTGTGGATCCTGACAGATTTTATCCGCGGATCAAAGTCAGTACGCCACGCCAACCCATGCGATTTTTATTTGTGGGCAAGTATGAACAACGCAAAAGTATTGATGAAATATTTGATGCTTGGTCTCAGGCCTTTGGCGCAGATACCTCGGTTGAGTTGATTGTTAAAACAAATTATTTTACTCACGATCCTGATAGAATAGACGCAATGAAGCAACGAGTAGCTGAATTAAATTTGCCTAATCTAACAGTGATATGGGGCGAATACAGTTCAAAAGAAATGTTAGATTTGTATCGCAGTGCTGATGTATTTGTATTTCCTAGCAAGGCCGAAGGCTGGGGATTACCCATAATAGAAGCTGCCGCCATAGGACTTCCTGTAATTACAACCTACTATAGTGCTCCTTGCGATTTTCTCGACGAGATTCAGTCCAGTTGCTTGTTTGTGGATTACGATATAGGACCTGTAACTTGTCCAGATTATCAACGATACTACCCTAGCGACACTGGTACATGGGGATCCTGGGCAATTCCTAGGGTCAACAGCCTTGCGGACTGTTTTTGCACTGCAAAAGCTCAATACAGTATATTGGCCGCAGAATCCGTAAAAAACAGCGAAATTCTACGAAAAAACTGGAGTTGGACAAGATCTGTAGATCAAGCCCTTGTAGCTATTGGGTCTGCGAGCAGTTTTTAACGGGATATTTCGGTTGACCCAAAATGGCTCTTTTGCTATAATATATGTATAGTGAAAATAAAGGAGCAGAAAATGGTTGGATTAACAGTAGTTGACGGTGATACAATTCGTGCATACGACTTCAAGCCAATGGTTGGTCGTGACGATTGCTACATTGAAGGTCGTGTAGTTGATGCTCACAATAACGAAAATGGTTACCAGGCTTACAAGATTTTGGTTACCAAAGACCATTTTGGTAACGATCGTATTAGTACAGAAGCTGGCCCAGACAACCGTGTTGGTATTGAAATGTTTGTTCCTTGGAGAACCAGTTTTAACGAATACCAAGGTCGTATTATTAATTTGACCAGATAAGGCTGTAATGGGGCCGTGCGGTCCTTGGGGAGCCTTGATACCCCAGAAACATGCAGTCACTTTTTACTGGTTTTTGACTCTAAATAAAAACCAGTATTTTAATAAGGAGCAAAAATGAAAAGTTTATACAGTTACTTGGGTTATGAATATCGTCCATGGGATGATGTTGAAGAAGATAACATCAAGACTTATCACGAATGCTACAAAGATGGCAAACGGATTGCAATGCCAGAAGCTTTTTACTGTCATAGTCCTTACAGCTTGATCTCATATGATGAGTTTGTTCGGCATGTTCAATCTGTAGAAGTGTTTGTACAAGGATGAAAGCATTTCAAGAGATCACTGAGTGGGACACAGATTTTGTCATGCCCAACCATGTGTACTTTTTGTCTGACAGCAAGGACAAGATGTATGGCTATGTGAAAAGTAGCACTGGTGAAATACAAGAAATGAACACTCCGTATAAGTTTAAGGCTAGTGGTCGCAAGTTCAAGGAAGTGAATAATACCTGGGGATTCTTCCCCAAAGAGGAGTTGGTGTTAGTTGGTGAGACTCATCGAGTTGCAGGTAGCAATGGCGCTATCTATACTGTAACCAACGATCGCGGAAGTTGGACTTGCACTTGCCCTGCATCAAAATGGCAAAAGGGCGAGTGCAAACACGTTCAAGCCTTAAAGGCCGAAGCGTGACTTATTGGCGTTGAAGTTCTGTTCAACTTCGGAAGAGGTCAACGCACGATTGTACATTCGCAACACAGCAATATCCCCGGTCCAAAATTGTTCACTGGGTGGCGGCGCCGCAGAGGTACTGCCACCGTTGATTATGGTCGGAGATCCGTAACCAGTAATATTGCCAGCGGCAAATGC